>CAJNIZ010046970.1:31927-54719 GCA_905231905.1 Symbiodinium pilosum | reverse complement strand
CTGCCAGTGCAGTCACATGTCCAACACGCCAATGCATGATGTCCATATGCTCAAGGTTCTAGTGTGGACTCAGTAGCACTCCAGTGCCTCAGCTGTAAAAGAGACACCTGACCGCCTTGCTGTCTGTACCGTTGTGAGGGCAGTAACGCACAGGTTACATCTCAGGGGGGGGAGGGGGTGCTGAAGTAACATGAAAGCAACATGAGAACAGTTTCTATTTTGGGCTTTCTGGATAGGCTTCTGCACAGTTTAAAGTTAGCTCCACACCATGCTTGCAATTACATACCCGACCACGAACATGAAGGCCTAAGTGATCCCTACATCCTGTATAAAGCCTGAACCTAACCGCAAGGCCTCAGCCCTAAACCTGACTGACGCACCTATTCTTGGAAAGCTCTTGACGCAAAGGTGTGCATGGAGCTTCTGGCACTTTACACAAAATGTACAGAAGCTGGTGCAAGGTTATTCGTCCCTCCATGGCGTCCCCCCGGAAGTGAATTCACTGAGGGCCAGGCTATTGCCACAGCGGACTCATCCTGAGACGGGATGAGCCTCGGTGCTTGAACCGAGCAACAGTGTTCTTCTCATGCAGTACTAGCACCTGAAGGAGAATGTAGTCCTACTCTATATGGATGAGCCCAGGCATTTTTTTGCATGGCTTAGGTTTCAGCATTTGGGAGTGAGACAGCTGCTTCATAGATTCCCGGAGACAGGCTCAATGTTCAGCAGTTTGGCCGTAGAAGCAGCTTAGCAGCTTTAAGCTTCGGGTTCGCAAGGCCAGTAAGAACCTCCTCTTGAGTAGTGAAGGTGATGTGGTAATCCCAGCCCTCCAAACAGGTACGCGATGACAGTCGCGTGGTACTTGTCTGAGTCCGAAATACCTGCCCCAAAACCTACAGATCATTCTTGCTAGCTGGGTCCTGCTTAGGTTTGGCTAGGGTTCTCTTGCAAGTATTCCAAAGGCCATCAGGCATGTGGGTTCAGGGTTTGGAGTGTAAGGGCTTGGGCAGTCACAACACCAGAATAATGACCTTAGTCCCAGACCCTCCCAAACATCCATATATGCATAAGTAATCAGTGCAGCAAAATGAAAACAACAAATAGAACATTACAAAGCACACACGGGCGCGCGCACACACACACACACACCCACACACACACACATACACACACACACACACACACAGACAGACACAGACGACTATGTCCAGGCATGATTTATGGAACGAAAAGACCACCGCGCCTCCAGTTTAGCTGGAGGGTACATCCCAGGCAGTCAAAGAGTTCAGGCCGAGCTACACAGTCCGTCCTACTGAAAGAACCACAAGCAACGTGACAAACAAGTGGATTGAAAGTTCCAGCTGGGTACAAAACCATGAGTTCGAAAGCCTGAGACAGCATACAGTCGAGGCTTGGCTGAGCTTTTATGGCATTTCTTACAGGTTGGGTACTGCCCCGACACAGTAACAGCTGGATAATGACTATAATTGAAATAGCCCTGAATATTACCCCTATCACAGGCTGTTACTGGGTGGTGGCAGTACCCAACTTATTGGCAGGTCTAGGCCCAGGCCAGAATGTATAGCCCAGGGACCTAGTAACCCCCGCTTCTCATAAGTCCTAAACCCCAAACTCCACATTTGGGCTCCGCACCAGCATGGTGAACTGGTGTACCTTGGTGTTGCGGATATGTAGATTCTATAGGGCTTTCATTCTGGGCTGGCTGGGTATTCGCCGGGCATAAGGTTCAAGGTTAGGGGGTCACTCAGCTACTTGAACAATGGACACAACAGCGTACCCGTAATTCCAAGATCCTCATAGCATGTCAGAACACAAACAAAAGCGTGATGCTGAACCCTAAACCCTGAAGGGCTGTTGGGAAGCCAGGTTTGCCTGAAGGCTCCAAACACCATTGATCTACGCCCCTGTAATGGAAGAACTTAAGCCTTACATCCTTTTTTTTCGGATGCAGCCCGGTGCGAGTCACATTCTGAACTTGCTTGAGTGGCAAGAAGAAAGCTGGCATATATCTGCCTGGCTGTCCTGCAGTATTCATTGCTTGAAAACACTTGCAGCGAGTGCTTCTGACTGGCCTTTCTACGTGACGGAGTTCGTGGAAGTATTGGTAGCTTGAAATCTAGTTGCTTGAACAAGTCTACCTCAGTCACCTATAGCAAGTCAGTTGGTAGCGCTTGGTCCGTTATTGCAACTTGTCCTATCTACCAGCCAAAGCTCTGAACCCCACAGCCTGACCCTAAACCAACAAGCCTACACCAGAAACCCCGAACCCAAATCAACTCAAAACCCTAACGTTCCAACCCAGAATCACATTCCTAAAGCCCAAAGCCCCAAGCCCTACACCTGTGACGCAAAATCCTATAAGCCTCTACAGGTCCTAAAGCCCTACAAACCTAAGCTCAGAAAAAAGTCGAAGCCCAGGGGCGGCAGCGCGCCTTTGCCATCCCAGCCGATGGAGTTGTGAGCTCCGCAACCTCCGCGGCATGCTCAACAGCGAGCTGAGGAAGATCTTTACAACTCTTTCTGCAACATCTACGGGTAATCAAAAGAAGGGTTACAAGCAGGGTTTAGGTTTTGAGACGTAATGTTTACTGTTAAGGGTACAGGTTCATGTGTAGTTACAAGAAGGTCAAAAGTTAGTGACTGTAGACACAAACTTATATAAGGCACTTAGAACTTATAACCCTACGTAGGAACTAGTCGGAATGTGGAGAGCTTTTGCAACACTGTAGGGGTTCGGTTTTTGGATCCGAGCTTTATAATTTAGGCGTCGGGCAGGAACTTCGGGGTTCAAGGTTTAGGGCCTGGGATTCATGACTTTTTGCTTGGGGTGTAGGTTTGGTAGAGACAGGGGGGCCGCAAGAATCATAGGGCCAACAACTAGGGCTTAGGGTTGAAGGATTCAGGGAGTTTCAAGTCTTGGCTGCGGCTTCCGTGTTTGGGTTTGGGTTTGGGGTACAAGGTTTGGAGACTGCTTTCGGGGCTCTGCGGGATAACCATATTTTGGCACTTGGGACATGGTTTATTTCTGTCCCCCTCAAGGGCCAATCCAGTACGTGCGATCACCAATACACAAATCAAATCTTTCATGTAGGGTGTAGGGCTTAGAGCTATGAAAAATATAAGCCCTGAGACAGAAGCTGTTGTTTAATGACAAAAAGCTGTCATGCTGGGCAGCTTTTCCTAATCTGTCTAAGAGACACTGCGCAACGTCCCTCACCCTCCACCGCCTTAGAGGGACAAACAGCCGGCAATCAGATACTTAAGATTACTCCAGATTTATGACCACTCTTGTAAGTATGGTTGTAATTAAGCAAGAGGCTGCGGGGTGACCATTACAACAGTACAAATACGCGTCAGGCAGGCCCGTACTGTATGCCCCCAAGCCCTCAGCCCTCAAGCCAGAATCCGAAAATTGAAAGCTTTTAGCCCCTAAACGCCTAAGCCTAAGCCGTGACGGAAGGCTCAGCCCCGAGCCCATCATCGCCACCTCCTTGCCCCAACCGATCCTGACGCTGTTCACTGTCTGTTCGCCCCCAGAAGCCCTGAAGGCGGGAAGACACCTTCTTGCATATGTTAGAAGGATATCCTAACCAAAACAGGAATTACCGTATGGCCATGTTTGGGACATGTAGACTGAACGACTACCATGTACCTGCGTAAACACTTGGGCCTTGCAGTGCCTAAACAGATACTCCTTGGGATCTAGAATCAAGTATTTACCACATGCCCACATAGGCCCTTGGGGAAAGCCCAGCAGGCTAGATATCGGGATACTTTTCTGGCCTGGGCCATATGGAACCCACAGTTGTCAGGTTCAATGCTGAAATACCATGGGCCACAATCACAAAAGTGGCCGGAATTATTGAGTCCAGGTGGGACCTATACAATTTTGGGACTCACCCAACTACTATACAGGTACCTAAGCTTCTATACTGTGGTGTCAAAGGGTTGCACGGGTTACGGTTTAGTGGAGCTTGGTGGTGGCAGCGGCTCTCAAACACAATTTGAATTTCTTGGCTCCTACATTAGAGCCCGTGAGCTCGAGGATGGCGGGTTCTATATCAAGATATCTCATGTTATGTATTGTGTATATGCATATACGAATATACATATACACGATATATATATATAGCACCACTTGCGCGACAGAGAAGCAGCGCAGGCTTCCGATTTCTTCGTCGTGCTTCAGCAGGGAAACTTCATGAGGCGAGGATGCGCACTCACTGAAAATCCAGTGGCTCACGCCGGGACGTGTGCTGTACAAGTAGAACTGCCCGGGATGGCGGCGCGACTCCATGTGACCCATTCTGCGATACACCTTGCCGACTGGGAGTGGAAGAGCTGTGCTCACCAGGCTGCGAAGACCTTCCATCCCGTGGGAGATCACGATCTTGCATGTCGCAGCTCCAGGTTTAGGGCTCAGGCTTTCTGTTTATGACTTTAAGGTTCAATAACATGTATTGCATGGGAGCATCATACCTCAACCTAACGGGCACATGGACCATCAGGACAACAGCTGGCAGCTGTTCAATGCGCTACGCTGGAAAACGATGACGGTATAAGGAGCATGTTGCACGGTAGCCGATTGAAGAAGCCTACCAGATTTCAGGGAAAGGCAGGTTAACTTCTTGATTGTAGCAGAGCTGTATACATATGCTATAGTAATTCTGCTACATATACGTATATATATATAATATCCAAAAGAAGGTTCGGTTATCAAATCAGCTACTCAGAAAGGTGCATGAATCTGCCTATGAGCCAAGGCTCATAAACATCGTATAGCCCTGAGCTGAACTCGAAGCCATGACACACCTTAGCCCCTATCGACCCTGAACCTCACTGATTCCCTCATCCCCTATAACGCCTAAACCCTCCAATCCCCTAAACCCCCACTGCCCTAAGCCCTACCTCCCTTCTGTAACCCCAATCACTCGGTGATTTATGGGTTTTACCTGCTGAGTAGGGCTGACTAGTACTAAACCGCAGGTAGTTGGGGTTGCGGACTATACTCGGTCTGGCAGCCTTGGGACCAGCTGAAACCTCTCCACCTGATCCAGCGTTCGGTTGAGAGGCAAAGGCATCTGGCAGGTACCTTACTGGGATGCTAGTAACAGAGAATGCTAAAAATGATGTCCAACAGCGGCCCGGCCAGCATTGAAGTCTCTTAGGATTTAGGTTTCTCAGGATTTCAACGCTTCGGGTGTGAGCGCTTAGGGTTTTTGGGTTTAATGGCACAACCACAGGTCCGCAGTCAGGGTCCCTGATCCTTGGATCCCTGAATTCCTGGCATATTGGGACGAAAGACTTGTATCTTGAGATTCAAAATGTCAAGGGCCTGTTTCATGCACAGCGCTTACGGCTTAGGGCTATGGGATGCGAAAAATGAAGATCAATTTGTTTGGAAATATAGAAAACTATCTTAGGGGGTTGTCAAGATCCTGGTGTGCCTTCCTGTGTATCCTCAACATCAGGGGCTGTAGAAGGGACCAAACTGTTGACAAGACCCTAACAGCACCCTTGGAGTTCAAATGCCCAAGGACCAGGCGGTTAGGATTTTGAGCGGGGCACCTGAACATATATGAATTCAAAAGGGAGGTACAGCCGTATTTGGAATGCGAATGATGGAACATTTCTCTAAAATCCATACTTTCTGCTAAAGGTCCCCCGTTGGCAACTCTCAACCTGATTTTGGGGTGGTGGAGTGATCTCATGGAGACAAGTAAGCTCATATTCTTATCAAGCAGGAGACAATCAGTCACCCAGAGGGGAGTATATGTTTACTCTGTATTGGGGCCTGCAGTAGCCCACTTAAACACACTTGGAGTTCAATAGGAGGATGTTGGTAACCCGGTAACTCCAAATCCTGAAATCAGGACCCTGCTATTCAAATGATAGTTGAAGGGTCCTAGTTCCGGAGCGTTGGACTACCAACAGCTGTCGTGAGGACCCGCACCATGTCAATTTGGGGATATCTCATTTTAGGGAAGTCCGCAACCTTTGCACTCTAAACCCTACGACCGGTAAACCACAGGTCCGACAGGTCCTAAACCTTCAAACTCTAAATTCTAAACCCAGAACCCCAAAAGCTTATGCTCCATGTAGAGTCTTGGGACCTACGAGTTCTGACACGTGTGGGTTTCAGCTGACTCGTCTATAGCAAGGGGTTTAGGCTTTACAAGGCTTAGGATGCACGCTTCAGGGTCGATGAAGATGAATAGCTGGAAAGCCTATGGCCTAGAAGTATGTTCTGCTTGTCTCAACTAACTTGGAACTTGCGAAAAGGGCCCTGCCCTGCAAAAGCTGTAGTCTTCTTCACAGGGGGCTATGTGGGACTCCATGTCTAAGACCTTGAAGGACTAGGCCTTACTTAAGGAACATTTAGCAGAATCCAAAACCACATCCCCTAATCCTGAGAAGCTTTCGTAGCTACACGGATCTCACATCCTGTCGGCGTACGCACCTGCGGTATGTTGAGTATGTCTTCAGGACATAGAGTACAGACTATAGGGCAGGTGGTGCAGGATTTCGTCGACACAAAGTAGCTTCGGGAAGGCTGCCTGGACTGTGAATCCTCAAAATGCCAGACGGCAGAATTTAGACGCCCGACCCTGAATCCAGGATTTTGCCAATGCTTTTCCCATCCCTGTAACCTCCCAGCCCCAGCGTCAAACCAAAATCACTGGCCCCCAAATTCCTAAATGCCACTTGCACGCACCTCCAAGTCCAAGCTCCCAACGTAATTGGTCGTTGTTCCCAAACACTGAATGGCTTCGGGTGCCTAAACCCTCGTATTTGGGTTCTTGGACACTTACAGAAACTTTGATCTCCCTAGACCCTAAGCCCCAAGCCCTGAATCCTCAAAACAGCCCGGGAAGGATGGAGTAGCCTGCTGCGCAGGCCCCATATTCACGAGCTCCGCGCGCCTCAGCCAGAGAATGTGTTTCTATGGACCCTACTTAGAAGGTTTGGTACGGCATTGGAAAGAAAACCGGACACAACTGTCGTATTTTGGGTTGAGGGTTAAACGCTTACATTTCAGGCTTAGGGGACTTGAATGGACTTCGTGAGTAGCTTAAAAATGGGGATAAATGAGGGTATTCCATGGCCTCTATGGGTTTTGGTGTATACTTACTTTGCCCCCCCATTTTGGGCAATGTAAGGGATTCACTCGGGGGGTTCTGCAAATCTTTTGTCTAGGGCGGAAAAAAAATCTCGCCATTGAAAACGCACTGTTTTTCTGTGATTTGAGGTTTTGTAAAGGCTCAGTAATCTGCAGAGGCAGGGGCGAAGGTTTCTCCAGGTCATTTGGGGTCGGTCACAGTAGTTCTGATCCCATTATCTGGGATGTAGCGAGAAAGGAACAACAGTGGCCAAGGGACACCAAAGAAAACACGCAAACCAGCAACTGACTCTTCCATTCATCATGAACCCCTCCCCTAAACAGACACTCCCCACCCACCTAGAACGAAATAGACCAATATGGCACCATTGTCCAATGAGAGAATTATGTATTATTACAAATTGCGTATGCTTGTTATTAGGGGAGGGGACTAGGGGGTTTGGATTCTAGCGACTACAAGATTTTAAGGCATGGGTGGTTCAAAGAACTCCCCATTACGTTGTGAAACCCTGCGGAGTACTCTCCAAAGACTCCCTAAAAGGTTCCCTAGGTACGTATCCGCCCCTTTTGAACCAAGACTCGGCAAACCTTATGCTTTTTCCTGTTTTAGGAGGGCTTCAGGAGCCTTGAACCTTGAACAATAAACCCTCTCCGAGAACAGCAACAGTAATAGTAGCACTGATAACTGAGACTCATACCAATGATGAAGGGCAATTAGAAGCGATACCTGGGAGTTCAGCTGTTGCTATCATGAGTTCCTGGCCTTGGGTCCTCTTATTAAGATATACAACCTAAACCATCTATCCTCCAGGAACCTGCTATACAGGTACCACGTGCCGCGAGGGAACTACCCTCAGGCCTCAAGCCTGAACCCTAAAACCCTAAAGCCCAAAAGCCTGAAACCCCAAACGCTAAAACCTTCAACCTCACTTCTGGTATCAAATATAGGTAACTGGGCTTCTAGGGAGTGATAGCAAGGCCCAGGCAGCTGTTCCGCCTCTTCCTCACAGCCCTCCTGCGCTGAGAATCATCAGCCTACTGCCCTTTTACTTAATAGAATCCCTATGTAACCAGGATTGGGCAGTGTAGGGCTTAAGGATCAGACCTTAGGGTTTATAGGGTTTGGGAAGAAGGGATTAAAAACTTTAGGATATGGGTCCCTGGGGCTTCGAAGGAACCTGAGGGTCTAAAGCAGAGGTGGTCTGGACCCAATGTTATCCATATGGGAATACTTGGATTGAAAGCATGTACTGTCTGGTTACTACTTGGAGGTTCTCATCATTAGCTTGGCTCAGGGCTGCTCAACAGCGCAACTAGCACCTCTAGCATCTCAGCTGGGCCCGAAACAAGTAGTGAGACTTTTCAGGTTCGTGGGACCAGGGTATGGGGGTGTAGAAATACCAAGGTATAAAGTCTAAAGCAGGTCGCGCTGCAGGTTGGGGGATGTTGAGTGTTGATGAAACAGATGCCGACCCCGGGCCTGCGTGGAGATTATGAAGCAGTTACGTGCGTGCCTGCCACAGCAAGGCTTCTACAAGGCTAAGTCTTGAGAAGCTCCCGTACAACCCGAGGCACCACAAACCTCAAACAACCCAAAAAAAAGGAAAGCGGAGCTCAAGAACACGTCTAAAGGCGCGCTAAGCTGCGTGAACAAAGCCCTAAACACGACCGGACCTAACCCCGTAAATCCTGAGCTGTAAACGCTACTGGCCAGCAAAAAGCCCTGAACCCGAACATCCTAACACCCCAAACATTTCTTCTGAAGCCTAAACATCCTACAGGCTACGCCCTAAACATCTTCAACCCTAGACCCCTCATTCCTGTTGAGTGGCAAGTGGCTTCTTCGATAGCTGGACCAAATAAGATCCGGGCGAGCACATGTTCTTAAGAGAACTACAACCACAAGCAGAAGAGGATCTTACTCCCTTCTACAGGACGATAGAACCCCTGTTCGAATACAACTACGCCGTTGCCTCCGTACAGGCAGCGATTGCTTCTGCGTAGCAAGCTGGAGTGGGCTCAAGCCTCGAGATGCGCAATTGAGAGCTTCAGATGCAAAATACGCCTTCCTCTCCAGATCTCTTCAGGCATGCACGCTAGGAACAATTCGATTTCGCCTCATTAGGCTATTTTGGGCTCTAGATTGCGGCCCTATTTCAAGTACAAGAATGTCAAAGGCAGTGAACAAACTGTTGAGGGCCTCCAGTACCCAAATCCCGAAACCTAAGCACTGGTACAGCTTCTTAATACTGCAACATAGTGGCAGCCAAGCTTGAAAACCCAAACCCAAATGAGTACGGCAGGTCAAGATGATCCCGCTTTCCTTAGCCCACATTACTGTAGGAAGACAAAATTAAGAATCCCTTTTTCGTAAATATCAGGAAAACATAAAAGATCCCGAGCATTGATCCACTTTCTGAAGCAATTCAACCTGTTCAGGATTAAAAATTCAGGGGTTTAAATAGGGGATTATATAAGGAACTACTATAGGGGTTTATTGCGGGGATACTAGAAGTAGGAGTTTAGACAATTAGGCGTTCAGGTCTCCGGGTCCAAGCATCGGAGGATTGAAGGATTGGGGTCAGCGGATGTTGGGATTAGGGGTCTAGGGTCGTTGGGTTTCAGGATGCAGGAGTGACGGGCTGAATCGTGACACGCTCTACAGCATGGGGAGGTCGAGCAACTCGCTATGATTTGTCGAGGGACTGAGGTTCAGGGCGCTGTGGCTTGTAGGCAAGGAATTAGAAATTTGGGGATTAAGCGAAGCCAGTGCTGCATGCTAAGCCACCAGACATTGCCCTCTCACGAGCATTCTTTGGATTTCCTGCCGAGATCATAGACCTTCGCAACAAAAGCAGCCTGAGCATGCGTCTCCTATCCGGGTTCGAAAATTGGCAGGGCCGGCATCGGCGGCGTCGCTGTTTGAGAGGCGACAGCCTTGCCACTGGGAAGATGGTCCTGAAGCTAAGGACACCCCGAGCACGCTCATGCAAGTATCGCTTTCTCAGAAGACCCCGCGACAACCACCGAAGCAGCACCGCAAAAATGGACTCATAATGGGCCACAGCCTATTCAATCACAAGTCTTCAACGCCCTAGCCCTCAAAACAATCGATATGATGTAGTCACACGCCTTCCCCTCCTGTTCAATCCCCATATTCCCTAGATTAATCACTTTCTCTCCAGCTTTCTCATGCTAAGCCCTTAGAAATTGGTTAAGGGTCTAGGTAGGGCATTGAGGATATAGTTGCATATACGGATACATAGAGTTAACACCCTAAGAAGATATGGGGCTTAGGCATTAAAGCTCAAATAATTGCCAAAGCCTGCCGGCTTTGAGCCTCCATGTGTTCGGCTTTATGGCCTAAAATTGGTATTCTAATAGACTGAGGGCCCCAGGGGTCAACCCGGAGGTACATGTGGATACATGGTAGATACTTGGGGTCAATACCCTCAAATCAGAGACCCTAAGCCCACAACCCTTGATTAAGCTGCCCGGCTCTTTTTTCCACATCTCGTCAATGAGCTCGAAGGCCTTGTGGCCTGCCCCGCCTCCGACATTTGGGGTTTAGGGCTTAGGGCTTAGGGGGTTTGGGGCTTTAGGACTCTCAAGTAGTTCTTTGCTGCGTAAGGTCTGAAGGTTGAGGATTTAGAGGTTCACTGTGCGAGTGTTTATGGCCTTGAAATTTACGAATTTTCCGTGGCTTTAAGGACTTGGAGCAGATCCATTCATCCCCATGCAATCTTTTAAGAATCCTACAGCACAGTAAAACAGCCTATTGCCTCGTTCCCTAATCGTTGAAGTGGCAAACTAGCTTAGGCTGCAAACGATGTGAAACCCAAGCCCATGGAACCCTAAACCCTTGACCCTACAGCCATACTTATCCGTGGAGCTGGCTGGCATGGATCGGATGTGAAAAACCTTATTCTGGCACTCGCGCCGTTCAGGAACGCCAAGCAAATTGTGAAAGGACAACTTAGGTACACACGGGTTCCTGAGGATCTGCAGGATGAAAAAATCTGATGATGTGTTGCTTCAGTTCCCTGCCAGTAACAGGACAGCAAGTGTCAATCACAGTGGAGAGGCGAAGATCAATGGAAGACGTCCGACCATGCATAGAGTTGAGAAGAGAGCAGGTGCCTGCTAGCAGGGACCTTTTGGCTTACCATGTTTGTCTGTGACCTTAGCCACGCCTGACTCATTCCTACATAACTCCTAGTCCACAGAAAACTTAAACCTTCAACCCCATGTCTGAGCTTCTTGAGAGACGGCAAAATTAACATGAAGAGTATGGGGGGTCCCTTGTAGGATTACACAGGCCTGATATTTTCTATACTGGTCGCAGCCGCAGCTAACCCAGTATGGGGCTGTCCTCTTTAAACATCTTAGTCGCTCTCTCTCTCTCTCTCTCTCTCTGTCTCTGTATCTCTCTCTCTCTCTCTGAATTTTTAAGGCGAAGCCCCAAGCCCAAACTCCCAAAGTTCAAGCACTTACCTCTTCTGATCTAGTCTCCTAAGCCCCACGTAGGCCCATGATTTTGAGAAGCCACCGCCATACCACATATGTAGCTACTAATGAATGAGCTGCATTTTTCCAACCACAGGGTGGCCGAGCGAACTTCGCTGTGCTGGGACTACTGTGCTGCGTTGCCTCAAACTCAAACCGGGTAGACTCCCTCTGAGGGACCCGTATGCACCGTACGCTCGCGCCGTCTACATGCTGCCTGGTGGTAGCAGGGAATGAGGGATGGATCCCTACAATTGTCCCAAGGAATCTCTCATAGTAGCCCCTCACAGTCGAAACCCTTGAAGACACATAGCAGTGCAGATTTGCCATCCACATCTCCTACTCACCGATGTACAGGTACTATTCATCCGAAAGCACTGACCCTAGGGCCTTCAGCCCTATGTACATCCGGAACCTAAAGCCGTTGATATTCCAGCAATCCTTTCAAAGGGGACCTAGCAGAGAGCCTGGATAATTTACAAGCATCGTTCGGAGGTCTAGGCACTCTAGACTACAAGCACGCTGTAAATGTGGCACCACAATAGCCCTCTGAAACCCTAAGCTCTTGTCATGAATCCCTGAGCCCCAATCCCCAAAGACCTATACCCTGAACCCTAATCAATAATCTCTAAACCCTGATCCCAAAAAACTACATCCCTCAAAACTATACCTTAAACCCTAGACCGATCCCTATATGGGACACTGGCTAAGGGATTTTCCGCTCAAAGGAGCCATGGCCTCGCTTGCACGCGAGGAGCGCCAGCGCGAAGCAGGGGACGTCCGGCTGAACGCCGTAGCTGCGCATCTCCTCATTGGACTAAAGGGATATACGGGGGGTTCCAAAAAGTTTGGGGGTCCTTTCTTTGGGCGGCACCAAGGATGTCCTAGTATTTTGGAATTTACATTGGGGGTCTTCCAGTTCTAGTAAACAGGTTCTGTAGGACAGGGATAGATCGGGTTGAGTGTGTCGGACCCTGTCAATTGAGACCTAATTTAACAAGAAGGCTTTGGTATCTCCTCCAGGTGACCCCTTGAAAGGCTTTTGCGACGCATGGGGTCCACCCCCCCCCGCAACAAAAGGAAGCAAACCGGGCCTGCAAACATAAAACCGCTCTACTGCATGTCGTGGCCATGGAGCTCAACCTATCGGTGAGACTGCCGCAATCGAGAGATCCCCAGCCCAGAAAAGCAGTGGCATCACTGCCTGCACTAGATGCAATACGTGGAAGCAGCACCAGGCAAGCAACCAGAAAAGAATAAATGGCCAGCGACACAGCTATCAGAACAGCATTCAGGTAGTTACAGGTCGCCATCGTGATTCTACCTGCATACGTACATGAGCATAAATTAAGCTGCTGGAACATTGACATTGATAACAGCTTCACTCAAATGATGTCATATACTAGCTCCTAGGAAAGGTACTGTGGTTTACCTGGCAACGTTACAGTGATGGTGACAATGGCAGAACCAAGAGTAAGTTAGGATCAGCCCTGATATGGCAACAGTCCAGAAGAAGCCGTGAGCATTACTCTACCCATAGTTGCCGTCTAAACCCTATGCACCCTAAATAGCAGTTTGCATGTTCTTTTCCATTTTGCCCGTATAACCCAATACAACCCCTCCGTTTAGTAGCCTGTCAGTATGCGGGGTCTGCACCTAATTAACAGGACTATTCCCAAAACCCAGAGCAAAGAACATCGCCAAACACAAAACACAGCCTAAAACCCTTAACTACCTTGAGACAAAGCCTGAGGCTCTCAACGACCAAAAGTCCAAAGCCTCAACCCCTACATCCCTAAATGTGAACTTCTGAAATCTCAGCCCCCAGCCCCCTGAAGCCTAAACTCAAAATCCAAAAATCCAAGGCTCTAAATCTTCCTTGACCCTGAACCCTACAGTCTTGAAACCTAAGCCTTAGGAGGACCTCCCACTCTGTAATAGTGGTGTAATAGGAATACAAGAGGACGCTTATTCTCCCTTGTAGTCACTATTACTGCGCCTAACCTAAGCCCCGAGACTCATGACGTCTCTAAACACATAGGCCCTGAACCCTAAAAAAGCCTAAACCTCAAGTAAAACAGTTTGGTGATTCCGTCAAAAAATATGCTTTAAATCCCAGGCCGCAAACCCTAAGCTCTAGTCCCTCAAACCCTGAAATCTAACCTCCAAAGACACCGCCGCCTGAAGAAGCGAAGTCGCCCTCTGCCAATCCCAGGCATCTGCGGCTTCGCGGAGAAGCGTCTTGGCTTGGCCGATCTTGGGGGGTATAGGGAGGTAATGTAGGGGCCTACCTAAGTGCAGTAAGGTTAAGCGTTTAGGATTCAGGGTTTTAGGTTTTAGGGGTCGGGCTTCGGGTTCAGGGTTCTCTTGCCAAGCAGCTGGCTTCTGAGTCTTATTGTCGTGCTATGTAGGGGGTGACCAGGGGTGTTGAGCTGTTCCCGCGGTCTTTGCTTGAGAGTATTCGCGGCTTGTAAGTTGTCCAGCCGTCTCCTCTTGCCTATAAATCGCTGATTTTCTGAAAAAAAACTCATAGAATTCGTCCTCACAAAACGAAAGCAGGGGTCTTCTGCTATCTGGGAAAGAGCTAGGTACAAAGGCATGGCTTTCAGATCTCACTCTTCCATAATTGCCACAGACTTCACATGACTCTTAATTTCTCCCTTGCAGGATGCCACCATATATCGCGTTGACCCACGCTTCGGACGCTTTGCCCTATGAGTGCTTAAGGTACACAGGTTAAGGCTTGGGGCTTGGGGCTCAGGGCATGAAGCTCCGGGAACCTTATAATCGGAGATAGTAAGACTATATCTATATATATATACATATACATGCACGCCCCCGAAATTTAAAAAGTACCTTCTCAGCTACCAAGCTAGGGAAGCCCCATGCTCATATATTCAACCGAAGCATGTAAATATGTGCCCAAACCAGGACCCATCTACCCCGAATCTCATAAACTACTGAATGTTGAGGGTGAAGGGGTGGAAACCTACAAGTATAGGAGTTCTTCACAAAAATAACAAAAGCCGTCAAAGGAGACCACACAATCCTCCTAGGACTCCCAGATATCATTGGGTGGCCTGGGCCTTTTTCGAGAAACCGTAGACCCCGAAACCCTCAACCCGTTATGAGTTTCTCCATGCAGGCAAAACCACACGTTCGTGCTGATACATGGTGGCAGTTAAAGATATTTCTAGGATATTCCCCTGCTACAACTTAAGTGTTTTTCTTTTTCAACCATTTCATAACCCCATGATCCGGTGCATCTTAATATCTACACATCTATTGTTCTGATTGATTCTGCAGCATTACAACCCTAAACCCCAGACCTTGCAAATCCATGCCAGTAGCAGGGACCTCAAGCAGCTCCCACTCAATTCCACAGGCTTCAGCATTTCAGTCATGATTGGTTGCAGGAAGTTGTAGGTCTTTCTGAGGCCAGGGCCAAATATCCATCTACATCCCACGCCTCCGAGTTGAGGAAGTCGTACCTTTAAATCTGCATCCATAGGGCTGGGGGCTCAGGGGTCGGTTTAGTGCTTCAATGCTTTGTTCGTTTGGTAAATGAGGGTTCGAGATGGTACCAGGCTTCAGGATTTCAACATGGCAGCCTGGTGAGCTTTGCATGAAACCCAAGCTTTTGTAGTCTTCACCACTTAGTTCTTAGGTTGGGCCCGCTATCCTGTAGATACTCGGGGTTACCGGTGGGTCGTGTTTGAGCTTTCAAATCAAAAGCGTCAGGTTTGGGCGAAAGGTTGAGGCTTTGACTTTGGGTTGAAGGCTCAAAGTTTAGGGCGTGGCACTTAAGGCTTGGGATGGTTCAGGCGAAAGGACCGTTAGGATTAGGCCTAAGGCCAGCACTCCTCGGTAACCAATTAAAGAAGAGGCCCCCCCAAACCCACAACCTGAAGCGCAAGCGAAAACATTAATGCTCACTGCGCCTAAGTTCAATAGCAGTTTCGGACTTAGGGTCTAGGGGGCCCACAACCTTGCTCGGTGAAGTAGGGATCTTTTTCGAGCGCTTGAAGTATTTATCTAACGTACTGCCATCACCCCGACCTTCTCAAGTTTGATCAAACCGTGAGCCGCAAACTCATCCCTCCAAGATGGGGTGCTGTCTTTGCGATATAGATCAGCTCTTTAGTAGCTACAGCTTGAAAACCTACTACCCAGGTAACCTTAAAGAACCCACCCAAACCTAATGTTTAAACCGTACACCCTATCCAACTTGGGCTAACCCTCAACGCCCATCAACATTGCATTGCGTTTGTGGCGAATGCAAGGTGGGATTCCTCAAGTTGAGGGAGCCCTTGGCGCCCATAAGGATAGATGGGATCAGAAGGGATTTTTGAAATCCTCTTGGGAATTGCATGGATTATTGGGAGCAACTCCCGTACCATCCTCACGACCATCCCAGTAATCCGCCACCCCAAACCCTCTCACGTGAGCTCTAAACCGTACTTAGGGACACGAACAAATGAGGGATTACAATTTCGGGTGTAGAGCTTGGGGCTCGGGGTTTCGGGTTCGATATGGTTCAATGACTATAGGGCTCTAGGATGCTCTAGGGTTTGGGGGTAATGCCTGAGCTGCAGCGGTTGCTTGAATGCTCCACCTGCAAAACTGTAGCAAAATATCCGCTGCTCCACCAGGCTGGCAGGCGCCATGGAAGCAATTTGCTCTCATGGCCGTCGTGAGCTGCTCACTTGCGGCGGCGTGACATGCATGTGTCAGGAAGCCCAAGTCCTGGCCCAGTCTCGGCGGGGTCTTGCAGCAGATGCTGCGCTGGAGGAGCCCTGCTTCAGTCCTCAGAGTGCCAAGGCTACAATCACTGAACACAGGTCACGATAGACCGTCGGTCTGTGCCACGTCGCCTGCGAATAGCTGCTTGTGCCAATGACTGCACATGACCCTCTGCAGATATGTATCTGAAACCATCGTGTCAAAAACTCAACTGAGTCGTTTACCTGCCTCTTGGCATCCGAATTCAGAGTACACATGGAAAGCCAAACAGCCCCCACCCCCACCGCAAACAAATTAAGTGGAGATTCCTTGACTTTCCAGGTAATCCTTAAGTAAGGGAGATGAGACCTGTAGAATTCACTATTGAGCCTGTATTCCCTCTACGCCACTCAGCCCAAGCACAGTAAGTCCTAAACCCTAAAATCTACAAAGTACGGTAGCTTCGGGAAACTCATGCCCCGATGAGTATAAAGCCCGAGGCCAGGCATTGAGAACAGTCACCAGCGTCCCGAGAAAAGATGGATCCGCAGTTGACCTACAATAGTACTTACTCGGTTGATGGACAAAATCGCGGCCTGATCTATGAATATACCTAAAGCATAGAAATTCTGGCGCTATAGCATACCTAAGGTCATGTCATGCAGGATTTGTACTCTTGACCTCTATCCCCCAAAAAACCTTGTAAACCTGGTTTCAGACACATGTTCCGTTTTCTTTCCTATTTGGTACCCCACTGTGCGATCTAACCATCAACAGCCTAAGCAACCCTAAACCTATATCAACGATTCTACTTTCCCTGAGTGCGGCACTCGGGGTATTGCCAGTAGTCAAGGTCATTGGCCTCTCGGGTCAAAAATCCAGCTGGGTGAACCAGGGTAGCGTTTTTAAGCGGCTGCAGGGATGCGAAAAAATCATGAGGCTGAGGGGTTCAGGCTTTAGAGGCGTACATAGGGTTAAGGATTCTAGATTTAATAGTTTTGGCTGCAGGGTGTTGGTTGGGGATCTTCTCGACAAGGAAATACCATTGGCCTAATCAGGCACCGTTGGAGAAGCTTTCGCCGTCTGCTTTAGAAGCCAAACATAGAAGATTTAGGGCTTTGGTTTCAGGACCCTATAGAGATGAGGGTTTGTGTGGGGTTCTAAGGAACGAGGAATATGTAAGGCTGCTCCCCTACGGATGATATGGAAGTTGCCAACTATTAGGCGTCCTGGGAACATGCGGTCGGGTGGTACTTCTGCAAGAGCTTGGGTTTAGGAATTAGGTTTAAGGGTGGTTAGGTTCTAAGGGTGATGTGCAATGCCAGGAACATACTCATGGTTCAAGGGAAAAAATTTTGCTCCGACCTAAGACCAACAATCTCTGAGGAAGGCTACTTGACTTCGCTTGTGACTTCCTATTTGGTCACCCCTTCAACCTAAACCCTAAACCGTAGACATCAAATCCCAAACGCTGAATCACCCTCAACCCTAAATCCTGAACCCTGAGCCCTCAATTGATTCCTGAACCCCAGCTCGCGCAGGGAGCCCATGTGGCGCTTAAAAGCTTATGATTCATGACGTTGGGCATCCCTGAGTTCTCGGTATGCTTCAAACTGGGACGACATACAACTAACTACATGGACTTCTCAGGTGTTTGCAAACTCAAGACAGGAAACTGGCCACCGTCTACAGCAAAGATTTTTTTTTGGGCGCACTACTGTGTGCGTAGTCGGGAGTGCAGGGGTGGATCCCTACCGTAGAAAGCCGAACTCCTAATCAAGGTCCCTCGCTCTAAGCCCTAAATTCCGATTTACAAAGCCCTGCTGCCGATGGTGCCTACCCTGGTAAATACGATGCACCACCTGAGAGGTATGGTAGTATCATGCATGACAGGAATACTATCTAGGGCTCCCAACTGTACAACCACATGTTGACTTACTAGTATTCCTATGGAACCCTGTGTACACTTATCAAAACGGAGAGTAAAACCCTACTTGATATACCTAAGGTCAGGTACTTGCCAGTGAACAACAGGTAGGATCTTTGTTGCGCCTCTGGGCTGTACGACGTAGGGGGTGGACAGAAAGCAACCTGCTGCGTTCCGGTAGTTAGTGGATGGGGTTGAGGGGTTTGGGATTGGGGGGTTCTGGGCTGCGGGCTTGTGGTTGAGGATTTGTTTGCGTCTTGGTCAGCTAGGTTGGCTGAGAACAAGCTAAGTGGCTGGATGGGGTGGCTGAGTATGCCTACCCATGCATGACCCAACACAACCATACTCACCAACCAGTAGTGTATTACCAGCCCATCTTATCACCCCCCCCTTCAGAAACTCACACGAAGCCCAAAGGGCCCTGTGAAGACGACTGTCCTGTTGAAACCGAACTGTCATTATCGTCTTCATGCTACTTACCGGAAAGTGGCAAAAGTTTGGTTGACTGACCATAGTCAGGCAGTAGGTGCTGTTCGGATTGCCCTGGGAGTGTTAAGTAGTAGCGAATGCACAGGAGTGTGATGAGTGAAGCTGGCTGGGTTCGACGTACAGCATGGATGGTTTAAGGATTTCAAATCTGAACGGAACACATGAATGACATCCTACAAAACACGCGTGTCACGCGGGCTTTTGGGCCAGCAAAAAGTCCTACCCTCTTTTGAACGGCTATGCTGATTTCCTGCAGGTTGGCCGGAGGGTAGGGTTTGTAGGGTGGGAGGACTGGGCTTCGCCTTGCAGTTCAGACTTCGCCCATTAGGCGCAGAACTCTCATATGTGGGATTTGCAGCCTGTCAAATATATTTTGGGCTTTCCGCTTTCCAGAACTTGGAGTACATACCAGAATTGAGGCTCAGCTGGGTTACTGTTAGCTGAACACTACGCCCCGAACCTGTAATATGCTTCATCTCGTTGAGGAACTTGCGACCTACGACCTACCCATGTCCACCTGGCAACTACAACGGTTTAGATTTTCAGGCTTGCAGACTCAGAGATTTAGGGACTGTAGGGTTTAGGACGCAGGTTCAAGGTTTAGGGTTGGATGTCAAGGAATTGGGACCAACAAGCTCCAAGTTTCGGGCAAGTACTTTTTCAGGGTCCATGAACCCTAACCCATACACCTGACGACGCTTGAATTCCGAAACTCCAAGCTCAAAAGCTCGGCCCAAATCCCAAAACTGCGATAGTCCCTGGCCCTATATTCCTCTACTTAAGAAGAAAGTCGCATAAGCCTTCGCATGACCCCACTTGCCATGAAAGAACATGCTCTTTTCCCGCTCGATTCTCCGTAATTTATCCCAAGCCCAAACCTTGACGAGATCCATCTGGGCTTCAGGCAGGGTCGTTCTCTGCAGTTCGCCGAGCGACATTTCGAGCCTCGGGGGACCAAAAGCTCCTCTACTTATCTGTTAGTGTAGGGCTCATAAGGCTTGGGCTCAGGGCCTAGGACTTTGGATTGATGATTTGGGGTTGAGACGCGTGTTTCCGGCTAACATGTGGTCAAACATGCATGTTTGGATTGGGGTATGTTTCAAAGTATGTTTCGAGGTATGTCTTGGTTATGTCTTGTAGATACCTTGCTCTTGACGAGAGGGATGGCGTGGGGGCATGTATCGGGGTAAGTTAAACATGCGCGCTTACATGAATTCCTGACACACCATTTTTTGGAAACACCCAGATGTTGACTAAGAGTTCCGGGAGCTACTTCTGAAGGCTTGCAACAAAGTTACTATGTGGACATACGGTATAAGTTTTCGGGTTCAGGGTTTCAGCTTTACGGTTTGGGGGGGTCTAAAGTGCGGTATATTGCTCGACTGCAGGGGCACACAAAATACCTTCTCTGCGTTATCAAGTTGTCTGGAGAGACTAGAAACGGGAACTCCGGACTGCACTACTGGGGCTGGATGTCCCATGGTCACAGATGAGCGGTGTGTAGCTGAGCCTTGACTGAGGGTTGTATACCAATAAGTCCACACAGGTACCCGGAAATGTATGCTGTATCCTTGTGTGTGCTGGGCCTTGGGGATTGTTGATAGTGCTCAGTGGTTCAGTGTTTAGGCCAGGCGCTTGGGGCTCCATGTGGTGACGCTTCTCCCGACAGCCCACGGCATCAAGTCTTCAAAAATTACGGTCCCTTGCCTTGTCACTTTTGTATTACGGTCTCTAGGATACCCCGGAAAGGGACCACAACTTTGACAACCCGCCTTATGGGCTTCTGAAAATTGATCACTCAAAGACTATAATGTCCGTAGAATACAAGGTCACAGCGCCGCTCAACTGCCTTCCTTAACAAGCCAAGTACCCAGCAAGAGACATCTCAAGATTTGCTACTGAATCCAGTATTGAACTGCTTTGAGGCTTCATATTGGGCTCCGTATGTTTCAAGTATAGCAGCACGTAGGATACCAACATTTCAATTTCCGGATGTACTACATCCCCCTGTTTTAAGCAAGCACAGGTACCCAGGTTATGCTGAATATTTCTTAGACACATACAATGGGGCAGAGCTCTGGAGTGCCAAAGGCAAATGGGTAGAGGGTTGCGCGTCTAGGTTCATGGGCTGAAGGGATCTTGGGACAAGGGGTTAGAGTACAGCCTTTGAGGATTTTAGTTTTAGGGTGCAAGGACTACGGGGTGTGGGCATCATAAGGCTTAGGGTGTAAGAGTTCAGCCCTAAACCGCTATAAACCCTAAACCCTAAACCCTGGAAAAAACAAAGCCCTAAACCCTGGAACCCTGAAACCCTAAACTGTGGCTTTATGGACCAAGGTTGCGAAAACTCCCTTTCTGAGGCCCAGGCCAGCTGTCGGCGATGGAGGAAAACCTCAGCAAAAGGGGTTTAAGGGTTTAGGGTTACAGGTTTAAGGCTTAAGAGTTTAAGGGCTTAGGGTTAAAGGGTTAAAGGGTTTAAGGGATTCAGGGTTTAATGGTTCAGGGCTTCGGGCTGAGTAGTTTGTGTTACTGGTTGCCCCCCATAATGGAGAATGACATGGACCAGATCATGGAAAAAACAAGGAGACTACGATTTAGGGTCTAGGGGTACAATCAGAAGTTTTGTTCAACAATGACCCAAGGCTCAAATTTCTTCGGGTTTGCATGCCTCCTCTAGACCCATGTGCCCGACCGCGGCACTCAAGGTACCCATCATCAATAGGGCATAGGGTAACTTGTGACGGTGTAAGCTTCTGCCATCAAAAATAAATGCTACCCACCATGAGCTACGTTCAGGCACCCATGGTTCCGGCACAAGATCAAGGATGTGTGTTCCAGCAAGGGTTCAAACATCTAACAACAAGGTACTCGGGGGCTCAAGTTATCATAATAGTAGGAAGCAGCTTTTTCAGCATCCGGAAAACAGGACTGAGGACCTTCTGTACACTAAAGGATTGTGTCATGAACGAAGTCTCCGCTAAGCTTAAGGATCTTAGGGTTTAAGGGGTTCAGGGCTTGCGGCTTCAGGGTTAGGTCTGGTGTAGTGCTTTGTCAGGAAGCTAGGTGATGTGGGGGTGGGGGGGGGCACAATGGAGAGTGGATCTTTAAAAGAAGATGAAAAGCTAAATGAAAACTTGGAAGATGCAGGGACTCAGGGCTTAGGCTTTGGGGATTGGTGTGTGTATTTTTACGCAACGCTACGCAGTGCCATGAACTATACATAACTGCAAGAGACTATAGGCCATGAGCTGGTTATATCTTGGATGGTCTGCTACCCAGGTGACCTTGGCTTGCCGAAGAAGTTCTTGTTGCTGGCTTCACAGTCTTGAGTCTCCAGCCACTTGAGTCAGGGCAGGACATCTTTGAGCACAAGTGGCATTCCATGCTCCATGCATCGTAGACGCAATGCGGAGTCCAATTGCTCTGAACACAGCATGCGAAGCGCGGCCCTCAGGGGCCGGCATCCAGAGAGCTTTTTCAAAAGGACCCTTGGGATGGCACAGCCACATGCGCACCCTCAGGGGCCTGGCCGCGTGTCTAGTGCTCCAGTTCTGCCTGGCGCCATCCTCAGGTACCAGGCGCGAAAGCACCTGGTCATACATATCCGGAAAGCTGTTAATTTACGTGCATTTTACCTGGGCTCTAAGTCTAAGTGAGGCCACACAATCTCATAATACCCGCAACAGGATGCCTCAAAACTGTATGGTGAGCTGAACCTGCATCACTTTGCTCTACACGTCTTCGTTTCACAGGAGTCAAGACAGAGCTTGAGGTTTTTGCCACCCACGCTTTGGAGGCTCCAGGTGATGGGAATACCCTGCCCCACACGAACATGGACGGCACTGTGGACAGAATCTTAGCCCCGAAAGCTTTAGAAAACAATCAACAAGAAGACAGTGACACATAGGACAGGAAAAGCATTGAATAGAGCCATCAGTAGGAAAGGAAACACAAACACACACACACACACACACACACTCTTTTGATCTGGTTAAATGAAAATTGGG
>CAJNIZ010046970.1:0-31827 GCA_905231905.1 Symbiodinium pilosum | reverse complement strand
CTAGAACGGTACACACACACACACAAACAGAAAACACAACACGCAGCACAAAAAAGGAAGCCACCCAGACCCTATTAACTCTGAACACAGAAAATCAAACCCTGAACCTTAAACCACACACAGAGCAGCAACGCTGCCCGCATGTCTGGGACACCAGCACTCGCCACGCCAGCAGCCGCACTCCCTGAAAGCAAGCGAAGGTGAAAGCCCAAAGTACGCTTTCAGGCATATGTATTCAGAGATTAGGTTTAAAGCTGCCACAAGCGATTGTTAGGGGGTTGGGGGCCCAACTAAAAATGCCCATACACAAAACCCCATCTACCTCCGCCAGCAAACCAACATGCCCCCGACGTTGATCCTGGGCCCTAATACTTGCCTCCCTCTAATATTAAACGCCCCGATCCCCCCTACTATCAAAGTCTAGAGAAAATTGGGAATATGTGATATTAGGGCGGTGGGGAAATTACGTTAGGCGGAGGTGATTTTACCGTTAAGGGCTTACTCGATTATATATTTCCGCCCAGTGAGGCTGTTCTGCGGTCTGAAGCCCACTTGGGGGTTCTGGGGGGGGAAGGAATCATGTTTGACGTTGGGCCGTCCGAGCAGGGATTAAGAACGGGAAGAGCAGGTGAATTATCGTCTCCAGAAACGTGAGCCATGCCACTCGCCTGAAGGCCCAGGCCAAAATCTAGAGGAAATCCGTTTCTAATACTATCGATTTTGCAACCTAAAACCATCCAAGGCTGCACGGATCGGACGCACCAAGACCAACGACTCCTTGCTTGCTAGAGCCGCAAAACAGTCAACGGCACACATGTTGCAACAGTGGGTACTGTAAGTATGGTATCTTCCAAGCAAGTCCGGGAGCAATAAGGGCTCTGTCCGCTGCATCCAGGCTACCCCGGCAGGACTGATGCCAAGCAAGTGCGGATTCAGGTGGCCCGTCATCCCAGCCAGTTCAGATGGCAGGTGTGCAATTTTCAAGAAATTTCGAGAAACTCAGACAGGGCCATTAGGGCATTACTCCCTGCCCTATACAGACAATACAGCCGCTTTAGCAGGGATCTATGTGGCTTCCACTCGACGTCCTAAGCCCTAGAACCTAAGCCCCAACCCCTTACCCCTGAACCTTCATCATGACTTAGACTTGACTGTCGGCCTGCAGCGCCAAACCGCAGGGGGTGAAAACTCGACCAACGAGGCCTTCCAGTTGCTTCGGCTACCGCACGGTTGAGGCTGTAGGGTTTAGGTGCGTCTGCTGGTCCCAAACAAGGTAGACGGTTAACGTTGTTGAATGTGGAGGATTACACAATACAAATGCGTCGTATGTACACATACATACCCAACAAGGTTGAAGATTAATTACATAATCACTGTTTGATGGGGGTGGTAGATTGAAGGGAATCGTGCTAGAGTGTGTTTTCTTTGGTGCATAGGTGTGGGTCTGACGTTTAGGGTTTTTATAGGGCTTGCAATTTAGGACGGAAGGGCAGGAGGTTTGAGGGTATGGGAGCAGGTTTTAGGGCTTAGGGTTAGAGGGCTTGGGAGGAGAAGGGTATAGGTTTGTCTTCTCAAGGCTTTACAGGGCACAGTGAGTTAAGGCCCGGTGCAGGAAACTGTTGGGCTCAACGCGTAGAGTCACAAGCGGGGCCTTGAACTAAGAGCTTTGCCGCACACTTCACAATCCAAAGCAAGCTCATGATAGCGTAGATTACTGGGGGAATTCTAGAAGGACTTTCAGTCGAGATTATACGCAAAAGCATGCCGGGGTCTGTACAAATTGGGGCCAGCGGTGATCTACTTGATATGTCTTCCACAAATTGTAACTCAGGGTACCAAAGGCCGGAATTACCTCACTTGCACCCCGCTTCACAGGGACATAGCGAATACGGCTGAATTCTCACCAAATTATCCCACCAATCGCAGAAGGTATCCCAAGCCGCTAAGTTGTTGAGGCCCCTACATTGCAGTAGCACAAAGAGGTGCATGGACATGCGAAGCTCAGGGGTCGGGGTTTGAGCTTTTAGGGAGCTATCTATTTCTGGTATAGAGTTAATGCCGACCTTGAACCCAAAAGATTTTCTGTCTTTGGGCTTGATGTCAGGATCTGTGAGCTCAAGGTCTCTTGCTTCTAGGGTCGAGTGAGGGACTTGGTAGCCATACTCTTCCACCTTGCTTAGGTTCTGAACTTGGAGACCAAGAAGGTGGACCCCTTTTTGCATGACCTCCAGGCTCTTGCAAGACAATCTTCCTCCGCCCGTACTTCCCCAAAATTACGCATCGGGGCTAGGCTCTAAACTAAACCCTATAGGCCCAACAGCCCTAAAACACCTACTTGTTTCTGGCTATTTGGATTTCCAGGTACACCCCAAGTCCGAGCCCTTACCCCTAGACCCTTACCCTATATTGACCAAACCCTCAAGTCCTAAGCTCAAAGCCTCGAGCGAAATCCTTTTGTGCTCAAAGGGATTACTATTGCGAACTCTCCATGCAAGCTTACAGCCGAGAACCCAAGGGCCTAGTTCTGCCCTAAAGCACTAAACCCCAAAGCACCTACAGCCTAGGCGCACAAACCCTACAGCCCCACAAGCAACATCTCAAGCTCCGACCGCTCTGTGTACAGCGGACGCGGGTGCTGAGAACCTGTGGCACCTGCAACATGTGATAAGCTGAAGATTAGAATTAGATGGCCGTGCTAGTCAGACGATAGTTGTCGGGTCCTCATTTTGGGAGCGGGGGTTACCGAAATCATGACACGTTTCAAGGGCTTTAAGGTCTGCAGGGTTCACCTTCGGGTTTCAGCTACAGATACTCAGGGGTGGGTGAGGATGGGTTAAAGGCTTTTTGGTGTATGAAGGTGGGAGTTTGAAGTTGTTGGGGCATAAATGCTTGAGAGCCTTTCAGGGAGCATCTGGATACGGCTTAAATCGGTAAAATTACCATGACCCTAGAACCTATAATGTAGTGCCAAAGTAAGTCCAACAGAGTTTTGGGGTACAATTCTCCTATTGTCAAAGGAGTGCTAGGAAATACACATGGTGAGTGTGCAGGCGGTAAACCCTTTGATCTGAGGATTGTGCATTCTGGTTTGAAGCTTCAGGGTATGGGAAGAAAAGCCGAGCAGGCAGGAATCTGAGAAAGGCGATGCCCTACAAGACACTGTGACGTCAATGTTAACGTTTAGGTTGCAGGGTGATGAACGCACTGCCGACACCCTGCACATCCATAAGCCCCAAACTCCAAGGTCAAAAACGCAACAGGGGTCATCATGTCAACATGCGAATGGAGGGCCGCTTTAGGGTCAGCAAAGACATATGCAGGATGTGTACGTACATGCACAGAAACGTCCCACTGCATATCTACATCTGTAATCTCTATACCTGTATCTATATAAGTATAGAAAAGCATCTACAAACCTCTGCGTGCAAGTGCATGCATGCTGCAGTAGCTACACAAGTACGCACATGCATGCGTGTGCTGACCATGCATGTACAGGACATCACATGCTGCAAAGGTCCCACGCAAGTGTTCCTCGATAATTCACGGAGTGTCCTGCTCCGTGCGCTCCATCCCTGCGGAATCTGCTTATAACTTGAAGGCCTGCGGGGCAATCGTCAGGTTCATGGTCAGCTTGAGATTGCGGCGGATCCAGTGGAAGTCCCTTTGCATCTCCAAGCTTTGACGTGCAGTTGAGGTGCCGCTGCCGGCCTCTTCCCCATAGCTTGCCCGATTCCACGTTTTGCAAGTAAGCTGGTTGAATTCTAGCTGGCAGAACGAATTATGATCGATCAAACCGAACCCAAAGCTTCTTGGCATTTCACATGACCTGAGCCTCTGAACCACGAAGTCACAGCCGTATCTGATGTTGGAATACAATCCTGAACAAAACCAGAACACCCAAAGCAAATGCATGGGGATTCCGCAACACCAAAGCTCTCTTTTTGGAAGGTCCTTGTTGTCAGGATCTGCTTGCTGTTGGGCCGTCCATGAATTGAGAAACTCTACCCCCAAAAAACGCCTACCTTAGACCCCCAAGAGACCTACAGCTTCAAGACCTTGTAGACTAAATGGAACAGCTCCTGAGCTTGAACCCTATGACCGCAGAGTCTTTGGGCCTGAAGTTCACCAAATACACGCTGCGATCCTACGCCACCTAACCCTGGTCTCCGAGAGTCTATTGGTAATCCCTACTTTGGGCCCGAGTCTCTATATAGATAGATACATATAAGTATATGTACATAGCGCTTATTTTCAACTCTAGGGTAAGGGTCCAAACATCAAAAGGATGTCCGAGTGGATCTGTAAATGAATGGGAGGTCAAGATGGACCTTAATAAATATGATCCTTATTGTACGGACTCACAAGAAGAGATCCCCCAATCGGTAGAAACTATCTAACTAACTTTGTTCCGGTGGCAGCAGCCCCCGAATGACCCCAATCCTGGGAAAGCCCCGATTTAGGGTCCCATTGGACCCAAAGTAAAGTACTTGGATCCTTGAGCTAAACCCAGAGAGGCAGGGGAGGCCTGCCAAGGCGCTTGGAAACAAGCCCGGTACGGAAGGCTCCATGTTGACAATGGACACTGTTTGTTGGTCTACTGCTTCTAGTTGGCCAGCTTCTGAGGGTAGATCCAAGTTAACCTCTTTTTGTGTCTATACAAGAATACTTAGTAACCCCTAAGTGGTTGAAAGTCGCCAGCAGGACCGCTACAGAGGAGCTTTGAGTTTAAGGTGCTAGTACAAGCGCCTAGATATGAACAGGACAGGGCCCAAAGCATCCACGTGTTGTAGGTTCTTATAGTTTGAGTTGAGCGCAGACGGAAGGGTTTAGGCTTTCGAACCTTTGAGTCTGTAGATCTTCTATAGGTCTATAAATATTGCCTACTTTGGGCTCTGGAGCTGCGGAGAGGTCTATGGAGTCTGGAATCAAACATCTGGTAATTAGCTTCACAGGGTTCGACCCACAGTGGGCTGATGCTTTTCCGATCACTATGCCACACTGCTGTCATGTCCGTTTTCTGGCAAAGGCTTCCAGTGTCCCCTACGCAGTATATACCACTCACATGACGCTTGAGATCGGTTGCCATGGACAAATGGAGCATCGACCCAGAACGGTGGGCTGGTGTTCCCAAGGACGAATCATGCAATGGGTTTAATGTGACAAGTCTGGAATTTATAGGCCTGGCTGTGTAACAAGGGGACACTGTGTTGAGTCTGATTTTTAGGGATGCAAAGGAATTGCTGTGCCATGGCCAAAATCTAGATGCCGATGTTCTGCTCAAAAACGGAGAACATGGACTGGAAGAATCTCGAAAGTTACAGCACGGAGATTTTACACCCCAAAAGGTCAAAGGCTTCCCACTCGGCTACTAGGATGGCAGCCAGGACCTTAAACAGAACCAAATGATTCTGCGTTTAGGACTCCAGACTCATCCTGAGCCTGTAGAAAACCCTGGTGCGATCTAGGTATGGCTCAGGATTTATGGTATTGATTCATGACCGTTTGATTCATATGGGCCAATACATATGAAGCCCCTCATGCCGAACCTTACAGCCCCAAACCCTAATCCTCAGGTGCACTCCTCAGTTTAAGTGTCCAGCATCTACGGGCTATCCAGGGTAACCCTTGGGGTTTACGTTAGGCAAGGAACACCCAGCGTCACTGCGTGGGGTGTCCAAAATTTATCCATGAATTCCACACTCCAGACCCTCAACTCAAATGGACGAAGACGAGGGACTCGTATGGAAAATCGTACTGCATACTTCATCGGCGGAAGGTGATCCACTGGTCTGGTAGGTCCTTCAAAAAACTAGGATGTGAGCTAACAAGGGGTCAACATTCGGGAAACGGAATCCTAAACTTCAAATCCTCAACCGTATAACGGGACTGTCGAAAGAGAATGGGTCCAGGGATTACTGCGCAACCTTACATCCAAAAGTCCTGCCTTCTGGACCCCATAAGCCGCTTGTATGAAATCCGAAAACTAGCGGTCCTTTGGGTCTAACGACAGGCTTAGAGAGTGGTGTTTAAGATTGAGGGTTAAGAGGCTTGGGGAGGGCTCAAGGCTTTTCGAGATGGGGTACTTTTAGGGACCCCAGAGGAGCATTGCGAGGTTCCTCGTCCAATTGGCCACGACTTTCAGAAGAAAGCACCAAGAAGCCCCAACCCGCAAACTCCTTCAAAGAAAAGAGAAAACAACAACAGAACACAACGGAACCAAAGGTTTTTGTGCGAGTTTGCTTGCTGGCGTTCTGACAGCGCATGATAAAAATCGGTGAAGATCGATCGGATACTGCCCAAACCTTATAACAGTCATGTAGAGGGCTGCTATTAAGGCCTCATTCAAGTACATGTTGGGGTTCGAAAGAACGTCTCACTTAAAGACTTGGAGGCCCACGGACGGATGGGGTGTGGCGGTATCCGAAAGATCGACTGGGTTTCGGGCTTTGGGCTTTATGAAGGCCGAGGGTTTGGGCTGCCTGAAGACTTTCCCACAGGGCCAGGTCCTCAGGGTGTGGGGTTTTTAAGTTTTGGGTGCAGTGACTCCAAGTACCCAACCTTAAGATACTTGGGATTTCGGTTAGAATGTAGGGATCTTTTTTGGGAAGAGTACACTGATTGGGTACTTGGACAGTAAGGTTTCGGAGGCTCCTCAATATGCGGGTGCTGTAGTTAAGGGCTCAATGGGGGTGCCTAGCCACTTTCTGGTACCTGACGGGCAGTGGATCCCTAAAATACTACTCATGGCTCTGAAATGTAGGGGTTGTTATCTATAATAGTACTAGTGAGATATTGGTTCTCATCGCGTCCTAGCTTATAATACCAAGGTTCAAGATTTAGGGCTTCGGGTTTAGGCCTTTCATTCGGAGAATCCCTAAGCCCTAGGCTTGAAGCTTGGGCGAATCACGTGAGTTACACTCACAAGACTTTGGCGCTGACCTGGGACTTGTTAACACAGCTGGCATTAAGACTAGGATTCCCAAAGGCAAAGTCCGAAGAGCTATGTGTTCGACCCCAGCTATTGAAGAGGCCTTTCTTAATGTGTTTGCGGGCGCCCCTTACAGAGGACCAGGGGCTACTGGTAAAGGATCCTCTATAATCTCTAGCAGAATCCGGACCATCCTCTGCAAATCAGTCCCCAGAGCCCGTCAGATCCGTAGGACCTGAAGAGCCCTCATTGAAGGAGCAGATGTTTTGTTTTTGAGGGGGTCCCAATTTTTAGAGGGGGCCCTCAAGGTCAAACAGGGTTCAACATGAAGCTAAAGCCAGCCAAGAATAATCCACAACAGACTGCAATGCTCGATCGCTAGCTAGCCTTTCACATGAGGGTGAACCCGCAGAGATAATGCAGCTTGGAAATGCTAAGCCACACCTGCGAAATCTTGCAAAACCAAGCTCCTTTATAGACCTATACTGCAAATTAACCCAACGACAGCGCTTGCCGCCCAAGCAGACTTGAATCAGATTAACAAAACTGCGCTGGCGCTCCGTACACAATGTGCAACACAGAGAAGATCCTTTGCATATCCAGCAATGAGAGGGTGTTAGGCTTAGCATTTGCGGGTTGAGGATATCCCGAGAAAGTCCCGGTAGGACTTTATAGGGTCTCTGTTGCGCCTCTACCGGGAGCCCAAGCCCCGGGCAATTGTCTTCTCTAAGGGTTGAAGAGCCCAGGAAATAAAATGCGGGCCCAGACTAAGCCTACAGGTAGCATGACGACATCCCACTTCGACACTTCGGGTATTCGTCAAAACCTCAATAAGGTGTGTATGTGTGTATAAGTTCTGTACACTACACAGACCTGCTACATACCGCATGTGAGATGCATCCGTAATGCATAAGTTCTAAACCCTGACACATAAAAAACCTTTATGCCATCTCCTGGTCACCGACTCTCTGTGTAACATTCAGTGCAATGAGCATCTCAGCCAGAGTGTCGTCTCTCGATTTGACGGCTTTAGCTGCGAGATGATAGCCGACACAGCTGAGCGCACAGTTTAGGTTTTGGTGGTTTCAGGGCTTGCTTAATTAGAGGTTCATGGGTAGTGATGCGTATATTCATACTTAAAGAATGAAAAGCCATCTGAAATCCGAGGCTTACTTCGCCCCTCCGAGCCTACGGAAAAAAGGTCCGCCCAACAAATCACAGAGCGCAATGTACAGGATGCCTGGAAATTGTACCACGCAACAGAATGTAAAGAAAAACTACCGTCCACCCAGTTTAGAACTTAGACAGGTTTAGGGCTTCCGGTGCCGGGTAGAGGATTTCGATACCTGTTGACTGTGCCCTAGACGTCTCGCACTGCCTGTCACTCCTAGGCACAGCTTCCACTGAATGCCATGCTACACATGCAGCAGCCATGGAGGAGTAATCCGGTCCAAATCCACTTCGGCGATTTGGTAAATGATTAGAACTCAGAGCCCTAAGCCTTAAAACCCCTGATACGCATGCCGTAATCCTGCGCCACAACCACCCCCATGCCTCCCGAATCTGGAGTTTCTCAGAACCGGGGGCGCTGCGAAACCCAACAAAATATAAGGGGATGGCAAGAGGATTTGTGGACTAAGGAATGTTGAGCAAGTCCGATATCTGAATCTGCCGTCGACTGCTCCAATTCGCAACCCTTCTAGAAGTTGAAGCCTTGGGATCAGCCCAAGCACGTTAATAGTGCTCAGTAGGTGCTAATCTATGAAGGGCCAGTCCCCACCTAAACTCTGAAAGGAACGCTCCTTAGCTAAGGGGGCCCTAGGGACCCTAAAAATGCGCAGGGATTACCGGGGTCCGTATTTTGGTATACATGTATATGTATGTACCTAGATTCATTTACCAATTTTGGAGCTTCAAGGCTACGTTAATGCCTCGTGGATTCCAAAGCTTCCGGTCTTCTGCTTGAAGACCATCCCGAAGTCACGCTGCAGTTGCTCGGGTACTTGGTCTTACCAATGGGACCCTATCAAGGCTTAAGGCTACGCTAGGTACCTCGCACCGGCAAACTCTTTATGACAGCGCGTCTGAGTCAAGGAGTTGTCCTTCCCTGGTTTGGACCCCTAGACCATGGAATTTATAGACCTTAAGAAGGGCATCTGATAACCAAACCCCATTGCACCAACCTTAAGTTTACAAACTTAAACTGGCTAACTTAGTTGAGGAAGGCTTTCAGCCGAAGCGCTCCCTGCAAGAAGCGTCTCCATGAACAATCCTGCCGTTTGAATTCCTTAGCGTCCCTGGCCCCGAGGCTATAAGCCCTAAAGCCTCATGGATTACACAAAGATTCTGGCTGGACTGTAGTAAGGATTGTATCCCTAAGCCCTTGGACCGAAAAGACTTGTAGCTTCGGACCCTAAATCCTGATACAAAACCCTGGAACTGAAGGGTCTAAGGTGAACCCCAAATCGATTCAGAGCTTCTCACAGTAGCGCTCTGGAGTTTCTACATCATGAAATACTGTACCGTGGTTCGACATATGAGTCATAGTCTAAACTCCTAGTATCCCCATCAATAACCCCTGTAGTAATTCTACACAATCCCCTATATAACCCCCCCTTAAGGAGTTTAGATTATGGTTCATACGTAGGGAACCCCTGACTGGCCTGAGCCTGGTTACCTGACTACTCTCTCTCTCTTGGCTGCTTGAAAATTCGCGCTCCGCCGCTCCTTCTCGATGAGACCAAGGCACACCAGCGCCCGCACGGGAGAGTGTCGCGTAGGGTTCAAGGTCTTGAAGTTTTACAATTTGGGTTTCAGGGTTGAGTCAGGCGGTGCTGGTTCTGGACCCCTGCTTTGAGCTTTACAGCATTATTGTCCAAGGTTTCTGGCGTAAGGCTTATGTCGGGTTCACGCTTTTGCGTGCGCATTTTTTGATGGAGTTTGCAGAAATTGCCTGCCAAAATGATGGCTACGACCTGCATTGTCATAGATGGTAATGGACACGGAACCCTAGCCCTAAACCCTAGAATACCGTACGATTGTAACTCCAACCCAGCAGGTCGGGCACCCTCATCCCTGAGCACAGCCTTAAAAACTGAATCTAAGCCCTGAACGACTAAGCTTCACAAGTGAAGCAGTGAAGCTGTGTTTTGAAGGCTTAAGACCTAGGGCTTCATGCTGGGATCTGGGACCCAATACAATTCTGACAGTATTGCCCCTGTTAGCTGCCAACAAAGATATACTCCCGCTGTTGATGCGAGTGCCGTTCCACGCATTGCTGCATATGATGCCTAGCAAACGTGAGCTTAGGTAAAGACATCCCTGGAAGCCTAATTGACTACGCAATGGGATGCCACTCATACAGTTCCTGAAGCCCCCATGAAACAAAGCCTTTTCGGGCGCGATATCGACACTTCTAAGAGCAGCAAGTAGCCTGAGGCTCTAAATCTGTAAATGGTACCTATTTTGAGACACATAGCTTTGAGCTGGAGACAAATACCAAAATCAAGCCAACCAATCCTAAACTAAGCCTGGAAATCTACCCCCAAAGCACCAACACTGCCTGGTTTCCAGGGACCCTAGGCCTTTGTATTTGGGTAGCTTACATAGATAGCAGGCCCCCGTTTCGACCCTAAACTGCTATCATCCTCATTATGAGTCCCCCAAAGTACCCCTGATTTGGGGAAGCTTCAGGAAGATGTTCCCTACAGAAGCCCTGACAAATAGTAACAGCAGGCAGTCCCTAACAGTGCTGACCTGTCTCCAGCATGCAGGCGCGCTTCTAGGCGATTCCATTGGCCCTACAGAACCCTGAAGGATTCGGGCTCATAGTTTAAGGTTTCGGGTTTTGGGTGAGGGCAGTCCATGGTCCAGACTTTAGGCCTTGGCTAACGGTCTAGGGTCAGGGATTGAGGATCTAGGGTATGGCTTCAGGATTAGGGCCTAGGGTTTGGCATATGGTTTGGGGGATTACAAGGGTAATGCTTGAGGGTAGGCTTTTTGGGCTAGAGCTATTGTCGATACAATGAACGACCTGCCGAACTGTAATAGGATCAAGCGGCTGACTGAGCTCTGTGCAAAAAGAAACCTTCTTCAGCCCTGCCAGGGCAGACCCTTAACCCCAAACTATAAAGAGTCTGGCCCTAACAACTCTAACCCCGTGAATCTATCTCTACTGCACCTGGATCCCCACAGTTTCAGGTATCGGGTTCTAGTAAACTTTGAGCCTATGTGATGTGTACCCTGAGACACCCCCTCAGCTACTAAGCTAAAGCAGAGTGCTCCGTTTCATCCTTCAGGGTTACGCGGCTGTAGACGATCTTAGCTGAATCCTTGCTCCTCCCAAACAGCATCACAGTCTTGGGAGGAAAGCATTCGGGGTCTAAGCATCTTTGGTCTACCCACGCCCTCTAGTTCATTTGTTGTTTTCGGGATTGCTGTGCTTGCTGCGCTTTTTCGGCTAGGACTTCCCTTCAGGCAGCGCAAAAAACTGCGTTGAAAGTTCTATTCTAGGTGAGGGCTTACAGCTTCAGAGACTTTAGGCTGGAACGCGTGCACTTGACATCTGAGGACACTAAACTAAGCGCAGAAGAAAGAAAGAAAAACTAAACCGGCTTAGGGGACCTAGCGTTCCCGTTCAGAACAGGCTATCTGCCATAGAGCCTGCATAAAGCTCAGGATTCAAGGATGAGGTTGCGGAGTCTGCTGTTGCAAAAGGAAATCACAACCAGGTACACGCTTAGTCCGGGCAGATGGTTCATGTCATAGCAACGGAGTATTCTTGTTGTTGGGGATTTGCAAAGCAGGGACCCTCAATTTCTGGAAGCCCCAATCTAAATCCTGGGTGCACGAAACCCTAATACCTGAATCGGAATAATTAACTACCAAAAAAATGAGGGAAAGTGGCTTTCCCTCAATTGTTTAGCTTCAGTACCCTGCGGCTGGTGGGATTTCGCTCGCTGAGCAGTTTGGGTCATGGCCTGCAAAGCACACACATATGCTACCTGATAGGCTGAGGCTTAATGGGATCTCTGTGGTAGTCCTCAGGCAATCCCCGATAGTCCTCCCCATAACCCCTCCATCATTTCAATTCCCTACTGAACACCAATAAGTCCTGAACTCTGAACCCAATTCTCTACTCAATGTAGCCGTTTTCATTGTTCCTTTCCATGCATGTGGGCTCGAGGCCGTAAAGCCCAAGCTTGAAGGCTTCGAGGGCCGGAAATTTAGGGCTAGGGATCCAAAAAGCGCATGGATTAATACTATACCATACTATATCTACTACTATCAGTATCACTCTGCCTATTACTATTCCATTGTGTAGACTTTAGGCTTTCATGGTGCTGAAGGGAGGTGGGGAGTGGGGGATGCTAGGAAACAAGGGATCCGCTGTATCCGCTCCCCCCAAACCACCAGGATTTGAAATGCAAACAACATGGTAGTTTCCATTTTCTGTTGAAGGGCTTGGGCTTTACATCTGCGCATTGTTCAGTAGAAAAACCGCACTTTTGCGTAGAGTGTCATGCCTTTAGATCCTACTTGGACGGCCAGAGGGTCTGGACAAGTCTTTGTAAGTACACTTCCAGCCCTTACAAAACACATCATAAATCCGGTGGTCGGGGCTACTCATCTACTCACTATGTCTCACGAACTCCGGTCAAGTCCTGCATGGGAATCTAAAGTAAAATGAACCTATAGCTTTGGGCGTACTCCAATGCGTAGTGTAGGGACCTAGAAGAGTGACGCGTTGGGGTGTTTAGCGCTGTTTTTTCTTTTCTTTTTATGAAGGTTAGAAGCTGCAACCGTGCTTGAGGAAATCGTCCCTGGTCTGTCAGCTGGATCCTACACCCTATACCCCAGTATCCTCTGAGCGCAGTTTGGGATGCAGGGTCAACACAGACCTCATAATGCATAGCCGCACTCGATGGCCCAATCGGAAAAGCAGGGAGCACTCAACGCCTTCTTAGGTTTAGGGTCTCAGGAATGTGGAAACTTTTAAGCATCTGACTTCCCAGCTAGGAGCCTGTGCATAAGAGCCCCGGGGCACGCCAACAAAGAAGTACAGCACAGGAAAGGGTCTGGAATTCCCATTTAACCTTATGCGATGAGGCTGTAACATGTGCTGAACTGAACTACCACAAAACCTAGACATTAAAGAGCAAGCCATGTATTCGTAACGTTCAGGTGTATTCGGCCGGTCATCACTGGTGTCGATCTTTGGAACATGGCTACCCAGGGATTAACAAGGAATGGAAAAACAACGAAAACTTCCGCATTAAGGGCTTATAGGCGACTTAGGGTTTAGGGCGGGGGGGCTTCTTAAGCAGGATAGTCATCCGGATGGCTTGGTTTTTCTTACATGTCGTACTGGAGGCTGTAAGTGTGCTTACTAAGACATGTTCAATCCCTCGAACCCCGAAGACCGAGCCTGAATCCTGAACCCTCTCCATGGAGAAGCAAAACAAACCCTCGACAGTTGTGATGGGAGACCAACCTTTGAGTGGGAGTTACTGGAAATGGTGGCTTCCTAGGGACTCTAGGGATACACAGGACTGGGCAGGATCATTTGAAAGCTCTGAGATGAGTAGAGGTTTTGGTTGTTGAGCCCAGTAAGATGATATTCTGCCCCTAACATACCAAAGCCAATAGGAGAGCATAATCTTACTCCATACTGAAGACTGTAGTACCCCGACATCAAGTATTCCTCTTAAACAAAGTACATCCCAACAAACATTGGGCTCAGGGGTCTAGGCAAACCGCGAGGGAAGACCCAAATGACCAAACCCTGAGTGGCAAAGTCCGGAAATCATGGAGACTTGAATTGGAAATAAATGGAAAATAAGATGGACATGGGGGCTATAAAGGTGGTTATGTATGGATCTACGACTATAAACAACACCTACTTTGGAACCTACTGTCCATGAATGATACCTGCTTTGGGCTATTTGGAACCCCACACGAGGGAAAATCCAGTAAGCCGGTGTCCCTTGCTTCCAATCTTGGCCTTCGATGTGGCTTAAACATGTACAGGTCGCGTCAGCGACGTACTGGCAAAGGCCATGCACTTTTCAGGGAGCCAAATGCGTTTCAATGTGAGCCTGTGCTTTGGTGATAACAGGTCCCATTTTAGGATTGTGTAGGGATCATGTTGAAAAGTTCCGGTGTAGGTTTTGTTTTCGTTGCCGTTCAAGGTAGCTCTATGAAGCTCGGAATGTAGCCGTGGAAAAGTGTACGTCTTATAGGGAGTTTCACATCGAAGCCGAGCATCATCCTTCCCCTGAACCCAAACCTCTAAGCCGCATTCCTGTCCTCAATCTGCTCCAATAACTGCAAACAAAAAGCATAGCTCAAAGTGATAAATGCCAAAGCCCATTAGAAGAAAGGGTTTTGCGGGATGCAAGGTATGGGGTCCGCCCTCCGCCCAATATACATCCAAGCATGGCATATGATTTCCAAGCACTGGCTGAGTGGAGGATAACATCCTGCAACCAAGAATCTTAACTAGAAAACACTGCACTACATGAGACCCTGCATCCCCAGCCTACACTGGAATCATGGACCATAGCCAGAGTGGACCTATAGCGCATACCAAAACCAAGGGAACTATCCCTAAAGATCTCTGTGTATCCCTCTATACCTCTATACCTCTGAATCAAGAACTGGCTGTAACGCTTGAACCGATATGATAGGCCCTAAAAATTCGGAAGACCATGCAGTCCTTGTATTTTATGGGCTTTGCTACGACGAGATGTCTTCTTCAAATCCCCCAAATACAGCAGGCCTCAACAAACGACCGCTACTTTTTAAAGAGCTCCATACATACCCCAATGAATTTGCTCAAGAAAGACTAGACGCCTAGTTTTCCACATGGGGCCCTGCATCGGAAATCCCAAGAGTCACTTGCTTCTTCGTACCAGCGCTGGCCCCTATGTCATTAGAGCCTAAGACCTAATACCATGGGGACGCAGGCCCTAATACCTCTCATGGCCCAGATGATAAAAGACAGGGTCTGGAATGCCAAGTAAGCACGACCACTCTCGCCTGCGAAATAGCAAGACAGTTTCCGTTAGACCTCGTTCGGTCTAGTGTCAATACTTCTTGCAGAATTCACGGACATGGGCTCTTATTAGGACCCTATCCCTTTAGTCAGACCTTAGGGCTCCAAATAGCCAAAGCTTGGCAGCATTTATGGCACAGGGCAGCACCTGATTTGGCCCCCAAGGTTTTGGGAGGTCCCTGAGCGACTCGTAGCCCGCAACGCCTTAAGGTTTAGGTCTAGGTTCGAATTTGGGGGTTTAGCTAGGGTCTCGCAATTTAGCCACTTCCCCAAATAGTTAACACCCCTTACATAGTAGCAATATATACGGGGGGAGTGATCTTCATCCGGGGTGGGGAGGTTTAGTGTTGATAAATGATGGGATGAGGCGGGCTACCGGCCGTGCCCACAGGGCTGTATGGCCAAGAACCGAATGAGTCCTTGTCCAAGTCTGGGCGAACGGGCAAACTCTAGAAAAATGTTACCAACTAGTAGCGGCCACTGCTTCCAGCTTTTCCACTATTCTCCCATCTGGGCCCGACACGCCGAAACCATAATGGGAGGTCAAAATTCTGGTCCCGTGTTTGGTCCGCGGTATAACGCGCTTCTGACTTGGCCCCTTCCGGCAGAACATGACCATGAAACTTCTAGCCATGACCCTTTCAACATGGACCCAACAACTCTTGAACAGCTTTTTCTGGTTGGACCGATTAAGATGGTAATGTTCATATAGATACTAGAACCGAACAGGTGATATAACCTTGGTCTGTGCTGCGGACTATAGTCTCTCCAAACAAACTACTCAACTGAACTGCTGTGCACACCCCATCCCTAAATCTGTCTTACTTCACACAAAGGTGTAGACCTAAGGGGCACTCTCAAAAATGATGCGCACTTGTTTTGTACAAAGTCTAGAATAGAACAGCTACTGTGTTTGGGTGTAAGCATTGGACCCTAGTTCCGGAAATTGCCCTTGTAAACGCCTCAGGGTCCAAGTGCTCCAATTTGCTATGCTCGCCCAAAACCTGCACTGTAACTCTTACTACCGCAGTCGCAAGACTCAAATATTGCTTGGATCCTTAGCGAAGCCTAAGCCCCACATCTGTGTGGCATCCTCGGCCCGGTACACCCAGCATTGATAGAGGACATCTTCCGGTTATGGGACACGATGGTGCAGGGTGTTCTCCATCAAACGTACCCTAGGGATCCATGCATGTAAATAATCCCTACATTGGGCTCCAAAGTCTGTGAATCTTACCTACATTGGGCTATTTGGATCCCTAAACCCCTTAATGGGGTCCTAACGGGGAATTGTTTATAGGGTTATTTGGATCCCTAGGGGTACTTATGACAACAAATCCTTTGGCTCTTGGCACTTTCAGAGGCTTTGAAAATCACCTCAGATCTCGGGCTGCACAAAAGCCTCTCAGCCAGAAAACTAAGTTCCCGTAAAGGCGACTATAGGGATGCACGGGTTCAGGGTCTAGCTTTTGTTTTGTTGGTTTGGGGGTTCAGGGTCTTAAGGCGTAGCGCTGGATGACCATAGCTAGTAGCTGTCCTACGACTAACCTCAACTGTAGCAAAAAAAACATGCACCATGAATATTGCGTAGAGCTGCGTGTGCTCAGCGCGGGTCGCCTTCCCGTTTTCTATACGGACCTTTTCTGGTGGGACCCTTTACCCAGGAAACTAGGATGAAGGGGACTGTTGCACGTGTTTCTGGCTCCTTATTGGGGTGCTATCCACAAATGATGGTATATTGCTTGTTGTGCTATAATGAAACGCCAAAAAACCATTTTCAACAATGAGCCAGGTTTCATCCGTTCCTAGCTTCATTCCTAGTCCCAAGCCTGATCCCCATAAACTCCAACCCGGTATTGTGGATGGAGAACTACAGCAACCTTGTACACTTGATTAAAGTTCAGGTAGCAGGGTGGTTATGTCCTGCCAAGGAAACCCAATTGCCCTGAGGACGCGTTACTTGAAACGGTATCACCTACAACCCAGGAAGCTACTATGTAGAAAACACGTTTCTAGGGGTAGGAATCACAGAGCGGAATTCTGAACTGCTACAAGATTTCCTCATCCACCATGTGTTCAGGGTTGAGGGTCAAATTGTCCCTCTGCTGGGCAATCATATCAGGGCATATAGGCCATTTGGCTAGCTGGCTTTCAGATGATCCAGTACCACGAACCTTTCTAAGTGCACGTCCTATACTGCCAAAAAGACCTTCAGGTCTAGGACCCTAGACCGACTTGCTGAGTTTCCTGGCCTCCCAGAAAGTCAGCATATACCATAGGACGATAAATACCCCAAAAGGCTAAAGCTTAACACTCAGCTACTAAGTTTAGGTGGGACGCAGCCTCGTGGACCCTGCGTTCGTTGGTTCCAACGAGATTCCTTTGCAGCTGGTGAGGCTTCAGGGTCGGTGCGCAGGGGAATCCCGTTGCCGCCATGTGGAGCCGCCCGCAGAGCATAGGATGACCAGAGCAGCCATGCCCACACCATAATTACGTTCGTGTTGCACGAGCATACGATGACCAGAGCATCCATGCCCAAACCATAATTCCGTTCGTGTTCCTAGAGCATACCATGGCCAGAACATTCATGCCTAAACCATGAAGGGCATACGATGGCCAGAGCATCCAGGCCTAAACCATAATAACGTTCCTGTTCCAAGAGCATACGATGACCAGAGCATCCATGCCCAAACCATAATTCCGTTCGTGTTCCTAGAGCATACCATGGCCAGGACATTCATGCCCAAACCATAATTCCGTTCGTGTTCCAAGAGCACACGATGACCAAAGCATCCATGCCCAAACCATAATTCCGTTCGTGTTCCTGAGCTTGACATTTCACGTGTCAAGCAAAGTTTGCAAAATCAGCCCTTCTGGATGGGCAGTTTTGCCACAGTGCCAGCACCGTTTCCTGAAAAAAAACCGCCCGTCTCAGGGGTTTCTCCGCTTCAGACTCTGCGCGAGGCTTTCACATGTGCGCGAAACCCAGACTTAAAACATTTTCCTAGTTCCTGCAGAAAGATACTGTCAAAAAACGCAGGGCCTACGAGCCCGCGTGCTACCTAAGTTTAGTATACATCCTTAAAACCTGGAGGTAGAGGCGGTCCTAACTTGGGTCTATTGCTAAACCCTAACAAACCGAAGGCTTGGCCTTGCAACCTAAGCCCACCATCCAAACAGTAGAAGTCTATTACAGGTGGGTGCTTCAAACCCTGAACCTGCTTCAGTATTGGGGTAATACAAAGGAGGACCTTGTTTGCCCCTCGTAAACTTCTAATGTACAAAACATGAGAAGTGTGTACAGCAATGGTCCGCGGACTTTCGAAGCTTACTCGACCCAAGAAAGGCAAAACGTACAGCTGAGATCAAGCCTCACAAGATTTCATCTCGGAAGCTTCGGCGTGGCCATGTGAACACTGTTTTTTTGAACAGGTTAAAGTAGTGATTTTGGGGCTTCGGGTTTGCATGCTTCATCCTTCTGCTCGCTCATGGTTCAGCGATCTCGAGATTTGGGGTTTTCACATTCAGGGATCTACCAAAGAAACTGTAGAGCCCATATCACAGGGGCCTCAAAGTGACCCATAACTTTGACAAGAGCATGCGGGGTATGGCAACATTGTGGTTCATAGGATCTTCAAAATGCAGATAGCTTGAATGGTTCTCGTGCGGGCGTTTGCAGAAGTTTGTGTTGTCCAGACGGAGGAAACTTTAGGTCCCCACGGCATTATGATGTTTTGGGGTAAGTTTCTATGCCCACACGTCAGCCCTAAACCCTCCAGTTCCAGGGCATCGCCCACAGGCCACCAACATGCGTGAAAATCGCCTCGGATTTCGAGTGGCTCTTTCACAAAATGTGGCTGCTTTGGGGTCTCCAACACCCTAGCATCACCAGTACCTGCTCTAGAGGCCTGCTCAATTAGAATAATGCTCTGGGGTATGCTATACTAGAAATATACAAGGGCTACGACTACCTTCTCAGACTTCTGCACTCCTTCCCAAAAGCGTCATGGCGTCATGAAACCGTAAAAGGAAACCAATGAAGACTACCGTCCTCCCAAAACTGGGCGACATGGGGTTCTCTGCTAATTTGGGGACCGGTAGACCTCTTGGTGCAATGCGGAACTGATGTTACTGCAAGAGGTGATAAGAGATTAGGTGCCCAAAACCAAGCTGCATTGCGGGGAGGCCTAGATACCACTGATCCCTACCCTGCTTGTCAGCGGGATCGTGGTTCTACATACCCCTAGGAACACCTACGAAGGTCAGGAGGCTCTAGCTTTCTCCTCAGGTAAGTCTCTGCGAATATTCTGCCTGAGTGCGCGGGAACGTTGCAAAACAAATTCTGGAGGTGTATACATGACTGAATCAATTAAGTCCCAAATCCCAACAACAAGCTTACACAGGTTAGGGTCAGAGGTTCGAGCCAGGCCCTGCCTTTTCAACAAAATGAGCACCCGTCGCCCGTCCTCTCAATAATTTCTCATGTTGCCATTTTCCAGAGTTGTAGCATAGTCCTTGGATGTCGAGACCTCCTCAAGGCTCTTAAGCATACTTCCTCGGAATGTCTTCATTCAGGGCTACCCGGATCATATCTTCATAGATCCCACATATCCCTATGCTGTGAAGTGTGAATCAAGAAGTACTGGACGGTACATTACCGACCCTATACTATACCCAAAATAGTAGTTGCCATTTTCTTTTCAATGATCCCTATATGACCCCAATATACTAACAACAATAATGGGCAACCTGAGCTGGAAGTGGTACGCAAACAGGGGGAAACTAGACTGTAATTATAGGCTACTGGCTTTGCAGGTACGAATCTGCATAGATTCCAGTAACTCTCCCTTTGCAGATACACCCCTCAACACAAATTAAACCCTCACTTTAATAGGCCCATTATGTCTTCAGGCTCCAGATTTTTGGACACCCCTTTTTCCCTGGGAGGCAATGCGCTTTAGCCTAAGCACCGCCTCAAACCAGGAAACGCAATGCCTCAGAAAGACTCCCAGCCGCTCACAAAGCCATACCGCAAACAGCATTTATAAGCGACCGAAAGAGGATCCAGCAGTCAAGTGACTAAAGATGAAGCTTTGGGGTTAGGCTCCAGGTCGAAGTTTTGTGGGCTCTGGCCGGATTTGGTAGCAGCTTGTTAAGCATTGTAACCAGCAGTGCACACGGACTCTATGGTGCGATGCAGGATCACAACATTATTACCTCTTGGCAGTTGTGAATGTGAATGACGGAATGGCTAGTGGGGTATTAATGTTCCAGCAGGGCTTTTCATAATCCATTCAGCCCTTACTAGTGAGAAGCAGAGATTTTGCAGGGTTCACTGCTGAATTCATGAGCTTGCCTTTAATAGGGTTGCGCAGGTATCTATCAGAGGGTAATGTAGGAATATGTGGGGTCAAGGTTTAGGTCGTGGCCTCTCTCGCTGGGTGGTGAATGATCTTGAAAAGGAAGACGACTGGCTACTTTCTACAGAGCAAATCGTATGAGTACCATTTGCAGACCTGTGATCTCCAACCAGGAATAGCAAGAAAATCAATATTCTACCCTCACTCATACCCCGGCACAACATCTGTGAGTTTAGGTCTATTCCTTGCGAGTATACCAAAGGCAACATGTACAAAGTGTTGCAGGAGCCTATGGAGTTCCTGTTCAGGACCTTACTAACCTTGAACGTAGTGAAGAGTCAGACACCGAATACTTGTTCCCTCCAACTTCCATGGAACAAGCTCTCAAATAACTAGGGATGCCGGTTTGGCTAAAGTCGGTGGTCAAAGCCCCCAGAAGTTTTGATGACTACCTCTAAATTCAAAATCTTAAAACTCCAAACCCCTAAACCCTAAATCCTAAATCCTAGATCCCTAAACCCTATACTACTGATTAGTGGCACAGCTTGGGAGCCCCTCCCGGCATCTAAGCATCTTCAGCGTGTTTGGAAGTCCACTTGCTGTAGATCTCCCGCAGCAGGACTCCCTGGACGTAGGCCCTGACCCTGAGGCTCTGGATTGCCCAATGTAGGTACTATAGCAGATGTATATCCATATCTATATTTTTATAGATTTATTTATTTATATATGTATGTGTATGTATGTATTTGTATGCAAAGATTGGGGCCCCATGCAAGTATTAATTGTAGATTAAGCCCAAGCGTGAACAAGGGTGGTCTTGTTGCAGATGTTGGGTTTTGTTGAATATCCGCCTCGCATGCAAAGATAGAAGTTACCTAGAGTGTGACGACATAATCTTCTGCAAGCTTTGTATCGCAGTCAGGCTTCAACCCTGAACTCTGATAGCAAGATAGGCAGGTCTTTTGCGAAATGCAATTTCTATTCATACCGGTACTTAACCTTAAGAGGGCATTTCTACAAGTCGGTATACCGCACCCCGTGCATGCATACCCAAAATTACCATGACACTACTACCCGAGCCTCCTAATTCAGACGGAACCTTCGTCCTAGGGAAAACAAGTTATGCCCATGTAAGATCCCATATTCCGCGCTGATTGCTATTGTACATAACAAACACTTGTGTGTTTCCTAAACACCCTGAACCCTAAACCTTTCTGAACTCCAGAACAAGAACTTTGGCCTTGCCCAGGGGGTCGTCAGGTCGTGTGATACTCAAGCAGCGAAGTTGAAACAGCCAATCAGAGCCTTCCTAAGCCATGTCAATACTGGGCTTTTGGGGGTTTCGAGCTGTAGGGCTTACTGTTCCGAAGCGCTGCGAAATTTCTGTCTCAGATGCTGGCAAATGTTGGCAATAAGCTCCACTGGCTTTTCGGCAAGTTTACAATTTCAACTCGGAGCTAAAGAGTTATGTGATGTGGGAGCGGACGCTTCTTGGAAACAAACTATAAACTCCCCAAGCATCTGTGGTCCCTGAGACTCCTTTTTTGATAGCCCGCTATCAAGGTCCGACCTCACTACCTGAGAAGAAATCTCTAAAGCCTAAACCCTACAGCCTCAAGTTGTCGAAGTCTACAATTTGCATGGGTTCCTGCTTAAAAAATCCAAAGCACCACACATCTCGTCGGCAAGCCCTAGATACCTACCTCTGCAGCTGTACCGCGAAAGGTCGTACGGCCCAAAATGTCTAGGAACCCAATCGCACGGGCCCTAGCCAATCATATTCTTACGGGTCCTTGCGTTGAGGGCTAAACCACTTTTTGGCTATGGACCCCACTGTCTGCAGGAGTCTTCTCAAAAGAGTACTCTTAGCCACCCATGAGGATTACATCTGATCCCTGGTTGGGGTATTCTCCATCTTGTCAAGCTACCTGACCAGGCTTTTGATATGATAGCAAAGCGACATTCGACAAGGACCCTTACGGGGGTAAGGAGTCCTCTCTTCCTTGGGCCCAAGAAACTTTCAACTTTACGACCCTACCATAACCAACACCAGAAAGACCTTCAATTTTCCGGGCCTAATATACTGATTTGTCTTGCATAAGCTGACTTGTATCAAGCCGGGAAACTTTTGGGTCTTGGCTCGAGTTCGTGGATTCAGAAATCCACTTGAAGAGGCTCCAAGCAGGGATGCCCTTAGGGACCCTAGCCTTAGGGATCCATATCTCCCAAAGTAGGCATCATCCCCAGGTTAAAGCAGAGAGGTGATAATGACAGAGGGATTCTGTGGGTCCCTGGTCTTCGATGAGGATTTTTTACGGAGAATTTTGCGAACTGCCCATGTGAGACGTTCCCAATACCTCATATTAATATGAATGCAAGCAGACATGGGAGTTTAGTGTCTAGTCCCTCCGAAGACGCTGAAGAACCGCAAGCGCTAATTACTCCCTGAAAAGAGCTCAGAAAGGCGGCCTACTCTAACTTAAGCCCTGCACCCCCCCATGAGAGCTATCAACATTGTGGCCTCTTTCCGGGTCCACATTGTAGTACAATGAGTTTGCCAAAGCTTCTATCAAAAAACGCCATCCCCGGATCCCTCACCCAGTCCTGTAAACCTTAAACCCTCCCTAAACCCTAATCCCCTAACTCTAAATCGTGTCGGTTGCTCTTCACGGCTGAGGTTAAATTGCCGGCCCAGAGGTTGGATCTCATTTCACTTGCGTACATCCTCTGCAAGATTTACCCTCCCAAAATAGGGTTTAGGGAGTAGGGTGTACGGATTTAGGCTTAGAGATTAGAGTTAAGGGATTAGGGTCTAGGGAGAAAAGTTCAGGGATTAGGGTTTAGGAGTTCGGGATTCGAGTCTAGTGGTTAGGGCTGAGGATGGAACACTGTCCCTGTTAAAGGGCGCGGGGTGCCTAGTTAGGGTCTGCAAACTTTAATGGTCGATAAATCTCCGATTGTAGGCCAGTAGTTCTAGATAATTCTAGAAACATCTCAGAGATCAAGTCGGAAGGTTGAGGGGCCCTGGGAATATGTGTTCTTTAGCTCGGGAGCCAACACCCCGCTGCAACACTCTATACCATAAATTCCAAAATAGGCACACAATTCAATAGGCCCATGGATTAAAGGGTCATAGGGCTTAGGGTTCAGGGTTTAAGGTTTAGACATGCACCAAAGTCCTAGATCTTGACAGCTCTTGAGAATTTAGGGTTTCAGTGTTTAGGGTGTTAAGTGCACATGCATTATTAGCGAACGTATTCTTAGGCTCCTTGATCTTCTCCCGGATGTAAAAGAGTGTGCCAGCTTGTGTGCCCCACAGTGCAAGGGCTCTGATGTATTCTCGACTCCACATCCCCAGGCTGTGAAGATGGGCCATGATTGTCCAGCCATGACTGTCATGGGTGTCATTTGCCTCAGATGCGAGTCCTCCACATGCGCGCCAAGAAAGGAGGAAAGCATCTGCGTGGAGCTGGCTCAGGCATTCTGTGAGAGTTGTAGCAACCTGACCATGCCTTTTAAAGACTCCGATACATTACAATCCGGGTAGACTCTGCACCTTAACTCCTCCAGAGGCACAGTCTGAAATCAGAACCCTTGGCTTTCAGTCCAACTCGATTGGCTCCACCTGTGCACCTGTAAACTATTACTAGCGCCTATCGAGTACTCGCGGTGTAATAGGGCCATATCCCATCTAGCGCCCAAATGGAATAGTAAACTGGCTGAGTTTCATGCGTGGAGCCTGGTGTGATTTAGGTGCAATGAGGCCAGCAGACATTACAGAGGAAGAGGGGCTTTTAAGACTGCGGCTTGGATGGTCGGCATAGGGGCCCTGGGGACCCAAGGGTTCTGAAGGATTTGTAAGTCATGGTTTGAGAGACTTCCACATAAGCTTTGTCTATCTATACAGCCTCAAGCCTCATACGACAGATGACAAGGCTACCCTGTCAGGGTGCGCGTAATCAATATTATGATCACAAACACTGTAGGTTGTAGAGCCAGAGATTCGTACATACCCCAAACCGCAAATTGGGAGATGCCAAAATTCAGGTCGTCCTTTAAATCCCATACCCCAAAGAACCGCACCCACGGGCCGGCAGCAGCTGTACGGCGCCAGAAAAGAGGAGGCACAGTCCATTACAGAACAAAAACGTCCGGTCTAAAGATCTGCTCAGCGCAGTGGCGCAGTGACCCCAAACCATGCATGAACGTGGGCTGTACTGCCTCATTTCTGTCCCACAGGTGAAACTTTAGCCGCGTGCGCAGAATGGCGAAATTCACTGTACAGCCCGGCCAACAAAGAGCCACTGTTAGGGTAAGCAAAAGTAGCTTGAGAAAAGGTGCTGAGCTGTATCCGAAGGCTGAAATGTCATGTATACCGGCATGCCGAGCGTGAAAACACACATGCTTGAAGGACCCCAATACTAGAGTTCCTGTCACAATCCAATCCCTATCAAAGGGGGGGGGCGTTCTTCATCAGAGTTCTCCATTAGAATGTTCTGGAATTGGGGCACAGAAACATATCAGAAATGACGTTGTCGCGCCCAGTTCCACCTCAGGGTACATAATATCTGCAAGACATCACCGTTGTGAAGCTCTACTAGACTATGCCTTCATCAATCTTTAGAGATTTCTGAATATTCGACGCCCTTAAAAAAGGCTTCCGCAAGGACCCCTAGTACCCAATCTGTGGAAATGTGTCCACACCCCATCTCCCCTCGCTCTTTCACAGCCCTGGCGTGGATACCTTATGTATGCGAGGATGCTGAAATGTGAGATATTGAGTAATCATGGTTTCGGAATCCTTGGTTTTGCACGGATTCCTTGAGAAGCTACCATGTTGAGAAAACCACGCACTGCTTGCAGCTTAGGGCATTAAAGATCCCTCAGTAATTTCTAGACCTTAAGCAGCCCTGAATTGGCATTGGGTCCACGGTGAAACACAGCGAAACAGTCTTGCCGGATCCTCTTGCATGCTGGGTTAACACCTTCCAAATGAATTTACCGAGATCCTGCATGGACCCTGCTTTGGTGTCGGCAAGGGTTCTGGTACGCCCCTAGCCGACCTTCATGAATCCTGGCACCAGGCACAAAGGAGACCGAAACCCCGCACAGTGATTCAAAACCCTAGTGTTCGAGACATTTGGAATATGATCGAGAGCTGAAGGCTTTTGGGCTTAGGCTTGTGGAGCGTGAATTAAGACTTTTGAGCTTCACGGTTCAAAACGCAGAGGCATTAGGCCTAATTGAGTCAAAGATGAAAAAAATGCATAGGGGTGGGATCAGGGGTCTGGGATTTACGAGGTATCATTTCTGAAGCATCATCGACCTTGATGGAGTAGGGCTTCTGGCTTTTAGGGCTTTTACAAATCCTCCGTTGTGCCTGTGGACATTTCTGTCCTCATCGCAGAGATAAAGTCCTGGCCCGCGGCCATCTGTAGGCACACGGCCCGACCCGATCCCTGTAGTGCAGGTTGGAGGTGCTGTAGTTGATGCTAGAATCCCAAATTGGGTCTTAGGAAATTGGGTAGTTCCCTAGAACCCTTGTGAGATAAGTGTTCAGCTATGGATAGGTTATGGGTCTTGGATTATGGACATGACAATTTGTTCGTGTAGGAAACCAACGTGTAGTAACTGTGCTTTAAACTGTTGGTGGAGCTCTATAAGTGGGGACCACATGGTTTCGAGATACCTGGCTAATCCTGTTTTACCGTAATGTCGACAGCGTAAGCCCTATACACCCTCAACCTCAAACAAACTAGCAAAAGGCGCAGAGATTTGCCTGCCCCATGTGCCTTAATCACTGGGATGCAGCATCAGAGATTCTTGTCTAGGGTTCAGGCCTACCTGCAGCCACTGAACAACAAGCATGAAGCTCTTGGGCGAAGAAAACGTTCGGCAAAAACAACTGCATATGCCCCTCACAAATTTCCAAAGACGTTTCAGGTTCGATTCAGGTGGCACCCTCAGCCATCCCAAGGAGTCTATCAGAAAGTAAAGTTATTCGCTTCGCACTCGTTGTTGCCACATATTGCCTGCGGTGCATCCCCGCGCGTTGCCTCCAACCAGTTGCATGCAAACTGCAAGGTATTGCACACATGGGCCTTTCGAAAGGCCCATGAAGGGATAAGCCTATCTTCTACAGACGTGATGTAACATCCCTGCCCGGACAAATCTGTTTTCCATGCCAGGGACATCCCCTTTCACGTCACCTCATCTGCCCTCCTGCCGAGGAGCTTGGACTACTTCAGCTTGGTTCCCTGAATTCTACAGATTGGCTACGTACTGAGCCCAATACCTTTTAAATTCAAGAAAACCCGCTCAATTACATTCGAAATAGCAAGATGATGATTGGGATCATGCAGGGTTTTGTTCATCAACAAGAAGCACTGCTGAGCCTTGTATGGTCAAGGAACCTGTTCCCCAGCTTGGGGCTTGCAAAAGCTTTGACTGCGCATATCGCTCAGTATTTCCATTGTTACCATTATTAGGTATGGTGTTCGTGTCCTTTTCCATCTATGCCTTCCTAGCCTAGAGTCTGGTCTGGTGCTTCTAAAACCTGCAGGAGAGGAGAGTAAGCAGGGCTTAAGCTGTACCTGCCTTCGAACCTTCAAAACCTGAGCTCCAGCTGCTTCTTGGACATTCATGAAGGAAAAGCTGGTAGATTTGCAGCGAATAGTTCGTGGCCCTCTTCGAATCAAAAGGTCTCAGAGTCGAAGGTCTCATGTTCAGGGCGGGTTAGACGCCGACACTGAACCCTAGGAGGCTAAAAACAAATGGCCCGCAACATGAGAATAGTAAACTGAACTCCGAAATTTCATCAGAACCGCCCAGAGCCTGCAGCTTGAGGACCCCATGCTGTACATCCTTATGTGAAACACTAATGCTGAAGGTCTTCTGGGTCCAAGGTTCTGAACCTGCCATAGGCCCCATGCCCTAACCTGGCTGCAATCTTGTAAGCTTAGAGTATCAAGTGCTGGCAAGGGTTCAGATATACACCATGCATCCATCCATGTATGTATGTATCCATGTATGTATGGATGTATGTGTACATCTTAGCCGCTAGATCTAGATAGAAATAGATCCTAAGCCCTACATTAAACGCCTTCATCTCTTTATAAACCCGGAAGAATCCCGGAGTCCATTTCATTGCTCGCTTTGTTTCTATGTGATTCTGCAGTTCCTTCGTGTCGACTCACCAATCACCAAGTCATTGAACTTTAAACCACTAATTACCAAACCTCGATTGCTGGACCCGATCCGTACACCCCAGCCACCTAAATACTAAACCCTATAACCACTAAAACGTAAATTCCTAATTCCTAAACTCCAAACCCTAAAACCCTTAAATCCTTAATTCCTAAACCAGTAAAATCCTAACTCCGTAACCCCGCCATTTACACCACCCAAAATCCTTAAACACTGAATCCCTAAACCCTGCAAGATCCCTAGTGTCAACCCCGAGTCTCCTCCTGAAGCTCAGACAAGAAATTGTCGAGAGAGTCCTGCAGAACGCGGCACCCCTAAAGCTCATGTCGGACGTATGGGCCCCTCATGGCCCCTACTGTTTCAAAAGAAAGTTTCATACCATGGAGAGCCCTTTATTAATGTAGTACATTTCCTATAGGATGCATGGGACTGAGAGTGGTGCAGGATTTCTTCCGTCAACAGGAGCATGGCCCTTGGTCCTAGCCTTCTTGTACCGAACCCCTCAATAATCCTCCCCCAGACTAAAGGCATATGTTAAGGGCCCATAATTCCAGAGCCATAGGGGTCAGGAACTCGGGATCAGGGTGGGCCAACCTGCCTCAAACCCAAACCTCAGAGCTGAACTTGTGATCTCGAGGCCACGGACCTTCACCCTCACAAAACCCCAGAGGAAATCAAAAAAACTGAAAACTACAAACCACGTCTCAAGTGCCCGGAGCCATATATAACTCACTTTCCAAGGGTCCAGTACCCGAATGGCGAATGATTGCATTCCAAAGTACCTTCTTCGGAACCCTTTTGGGCCCTAAGTTCAGACCATCGAGTTCGAAAAGATAATTGGACACTATGAGAGTCATGTGAAACAACAGAGTGCTGGAAAAGTCTGATAGGCGACGGCCCGCTCTAAACTCTGTTTTGGCCGCAAATTTGGCAAGTTAGCAAGTCCAATGAACCTTGAAGAGGGCTACTTTGCGGCTTCAGGAATGATGTCATCACGAGGTAGACCATACACAAGGCAGACGCTCGCCGCTCAACGCTCACGTTCCTCACATTCCAAAAGCACTTTCCCTTCTCCTAGTGCCCTCTCATAGGGTCCGTGATGTTACTGGCATTCGAACGAGATGTAGTTTTCGTGTGTGTTGCTTGTTGGCCGTGCTTTCGGTGATCCCCTTGTTAGAGACCACACAGGATATTTGCTTGTACTTTTTTATTGGCCGTGGCGCTCCAATGGACCTACCTCGACGTCCACATGACTAAATGGTGGTTCACGGCTTAGGGGTTATAGGAATGTGAGAATTTCAAACAGCTGAGAATTTCGTTGCAGCCGTTGGTGACTAAGAACCCTAAATCTCAGACTCTAAACCCTACAAGCCCGAAACCCTAATCCCATTTTTGCGAAACGCTAGCCCTATATACCCTGAACAACGAACTCTAAACCCCGAATTGTCAGCAGAAACTTGGTGATTTCCATCACATGAATGCGAAACCTGAAAAATGAAAGGCTGAGCTGCTTTGGAAAGCATTTACGCATCCCCAAGCAACTTAGACCTCAAATCACCAAACAATCCTGCTGCACGATGGAGAAGGGCCTTGCGCTCCGGACCTACTAGCCCAGGTAAAGCATCAAGGTTGAATTTGATTTCCCACTCCCACCCTCCCAAACCCCAAGCTCTGCACCCTAAACCCTGCACCCCATAGCCGCCGTAGCCCCAAACATTGAGCCCGTAACGATCCCAAGCTGAAGTTTGGTCCTTTCGCTCGGTTTCCGCCGGTGAAATGGGTGGGGAGATGGCCTGCACAATGCGGTTTGAAGCTTGACGGCCAACATGTACATCTTCGGTGATAGGATGTACGCGCAAAGTTCGAAATTACAAGTGTTGTGCCTCCGGCTTGCACTTTAAGCAAGAGGCCACTGCGCGAATTTTTGGGGCCATGTGTAACAGTTTCACGATCAGGTTCCGGCTGCAAGGGTTGGGGGCATGTGGGTAGGTCTACGTCTACGTGCAACAGTGTTAAAGAGGGCAAGTTCACAGAACTAAAGTGAGGCATGTTTCTACTCCTACACTTGTTCTTGCGAGGCAAAACTGCACGCTTTTTTGAGAAAGGAGTACATGTAAACTCTTGTGGAGATCCCTGTGTCCAACAATCCACCGCAACATGCCTCCTGTGCAATTCCCACACAAAGCTGCCTGAGGACGCCGCGGACACTGTAGGTGGAGCTGGAACCCTCGCTGGAAACAGTATGAGAGGCTGCTTCCATGCTGCAAAATAAATGCTGGCAGCGGCGAGCCTTGAACCCTGAAAGCTAAAAACTTGTGCCTGAGTCCTGGTCACTGGCAACGCCGCCTCTGCAATCCTTCATTTACTCAAACACAGCGCGTTTTCCACATTCGGGGTCTAGTGTTTAGGGTTCAGGGGCTGTACGGGAGAACATATGTATTATATATATATATATGCATATTGGCCTATTTTCTCACTTAAAGTAAAGTCCCTGTGGAGGGTGAATGCCGAACCCCCTACCCTGCCTACGCCCTAAACAATGCCAAAACCCCAAATCGGCCGGAACCCTCTACAAACCATGCCTAAGTAAATGGGGAACAATCTTCATGGTGCCAATTTTGGGGTTCCATGCTAATGTCCGGAAACCAGGGTTAGGGCTATTAATGTAACCTATCAATACCCTTCGATGAAACTTGGTATTTCGGCCATGTGAAACCGTAGGTGGGACTGCAAGTTACAACCTAGCTAGACGCTCAGCTTGTTCTCGGGGAAGCGTCAGGCCTAAAACCTAAAGCCTGGATCCATGACACCGAAACCTGAATCATGGATTTTCCACTCTAAGCCTAAACCCAAAGCTCTCAAGCGAGCGATAATTCGCAGCTCTAGACGCAAAACCCACCAACCCCAAAACCCCAAACCGCACATCTAAAACCCTAAACTCTACACGCCCTCGGAGAATTCCTCATGAAAAAACCCTAGATACATACCCCGGAATATCCCTCCGCACGTGTCAAGTATGTAAGCCTCAAAACCTAAACTGTCAGGAAGCCCGCCTCAACACTTGGACCGCGACTCAGGCCCTGTGCAGCTTTATCCCACGGATCCCCAAAACCCAAAGTACCGAAATTGGGGATGGATAGGGGTTATAGTGCTGGCGGCTCTATATTGGGGCCTATTTATGGAAAGTATCAAGTCTGCATGACCCTCATGTGACAAATTTCCGCCACTGCCCAAGCTACACGGGCCGAGGACATCTGGACTTATGTTGCTAAGCAGGGATTATTTACGAAGGAACAGATGCTGCCAGTTGGGGAATACAGGCTAGTGGGACTCAGACTTTGGCTTTAAGGGTTTTGGGGGCTTTGGGCTTAGGGGTCAAGGCTGGGGAGGCCTAAGGTTGAAGGCTTGGGTAGGGTTGACGGCTTTGGGTTTAATAGTTTTGGGCTGAGGCTCCGGATGTAGGAGTGTAGGGGTGTTGGGGTTTAGGGTTTATGGTTGTAGGCGCGTGGTTTCGGGGCTTTGGGGTTGGGGTTTGGTGGCTAAAGTCTAGGTGGTCGGATTTCAGACCAAGAAGCTTCTAAGTCTAGGGCTAGGGGTCCTGATAAGAATCTTACCCGAAAGCCACGCCACACCCAAATAGGAACCGGCATTGGAGGGTCGAAGCAGCAACCGCAGATCCTTGAACCCTAAGCCCTAAGCCTTACACCCTCCTACCCCCAAAGAAGCGTCTCCGTCAGGGTTGAGGTGTTGCATCCACGGCCCTAAGGTGAAGGCTCCTCCAGACCCTAAAGCTCAAAACCCCACGTGGAATTCAGGGCTGGTGTAGGGTTTTTGGAGCAAACTAGGCGGTGTGGAGATATTTGAATAATCACAATGATTCTTGAGTGCCTTTACAAAAGGCTTGGCAAACCTGGGGCCTTGTTTACCCCTACCTGCTACCTTCTTCAGGCATGGCGTTTGCCTGCATGAGGCTCAATAGGGAATGTAGGAATGAATATAGGGACTCTTGGGAACTCTTGGTTAATTTAGGAACAGGCATCCATTCCCTCATTGCCCCCTAAAAATCCTCAACCCTACACTCTCAGCCCTAAATTAACCATTCATGCCCATATTGCTTTCCATCTTCTCATTCCCTAATCAGCAACAGATAGCCTCGGGGCCACTGCTTCTCTGGCTACCTTTGGTTACTGTACTTACATCACTTACAACTTACAGTTTTTCCTGGAACCCTCTTACAAAACGAGTTCAGACTTGCGGGGTATATCGTTTTTCTTGCG
>CAJNIZ010046969.1:5637-33460 GCA_905231905.1 Symbiodinium pilosum | reverse complement strand
TACACCCTAAAACCTGAACCCTAATCCCTAAACCCTAAACCCTAAACCCTCAACCCTACACCCTAAACCCTGTCCTCTTCCCTCTGGTCTTGCTCGTCTCCGCCTCTGGCTGCCTCGCCCTCCTCATCCTCACTCGCCTCGTCAGCTTCATCGTCCTCCTCCTCTTCGTCCTGTTACAAGAAATGGTATGGAACCCAAATAGACGGTGGTATAAAACCCGCATTACAGGGACCCCCAAAAACACGCCCTTAATGAATGGGGGGTTCTGATTACTAAGCCCACCCCCCCTCATAACAATTACGTGTCTAAATAATTGTGTGGGGGGATCCTAGAGAAACTCATAAACCCTAAGCCCTACGCCCTAAGCTCTCAATCTTGGGATATATCTGCAATAAAAAAGCGCCCGCCTGCCAGGGCCAGGATTATTTCGTACCCGTTTTAACCGCCATTATTCCATTCCGGGGGTCTCGGCACACCACCCCTCAGCAGGAATGATTGCCTGGACTGTTCGAATAAGCGGTTTAGAAGAAATCGATGGTTTCTGGCGTGCTCCAAGTGTGAGCATGGGTACGGATTAGAGCTGAATCCAGTCCGAACGGATTAATAACAATACACGAAAGAAATAATTCCATGCTCGGTTCTGGAAACGCCAAAGCTGAGAAAAAAAAACAAAAGACTGAGAGAAGAAAACCAGAGAAGCCAGACAGATTAATCAACCGAACCCCTAGTTAAGTAGTACCTAAACCCCAAAAGTATGTAAAATAATAGCCCTAAACCCATAATAATAGCCCAAAAGGCCATTATTTTACATACTTTTAGGGTCCAGGTAGCTGGTAAGACAAATACTCGTAAAGCCTAATCTCCCCAAGCTCCTGTGAGGCGAGGCACTTTGCTTTTCTTATGAACCTCCTTCCTCCAGAGGTAGAGGAAGAGATTCTGAGTACCGCAAACTATCGATTTTTTTTTATAAGACGGCTTACTCGAACAACCCAGGCAATCATTTATGCTAAGGGGTACTATACTGTGACTGCCGGAAAGGAATAATGGCCATTAAAAAGGATACGGAACCATCAGGGCCCTGGCAGGCATGGACCCCAGAATCTGCAAAAGAAGAATAAGCTTCAAATTGCACAGAATTATATGCTAAGCCTTAGGCCTATGGATCTCAAACCTAATTAAAGCTTTTTGGCCAGAAGCCAATTCCATTCCGATTCTTAGTTTCTTGAGCATGCCAGAAACAATCGATTTCTGATAGGACCGCTCATTGCAACAGCCCAGGCAATCATTTCTGGTAAGGCGTACTATACCCAAAATCCCTCATCTCCAAACCCTTAAATTTTGAAACCCAAGACCCAAGAATCTTTGAAACCCAAGACCCAAGAATCCTACCTCAAATCCTGAAACCTTCAGCCCCAAGCCCTCACCATTCGACCCAACATCCCCGAACAAGACCATACAATCCAAGAACCTTAAAAACCTACATCCCGTAACGTAAGATCCAAAACCCCCAAACAAGACCCTACAATGCTGGTACCTTAAACCTATATCCCGCAACGTAAGACCCAACATCCCCAAACAAGACCCTACAATCCTGGCACCTTAAACCTATATCCCGCAACGTAAGACCCAACATCCCCAAACAAGACCCTACAATCCTGAAACCTTTCACCTAGATCCCATAACGTTGGGCCCCACATCCCCAAGCAAGACCCTGCACTCCTGAAACCTCTAACCTGGATCCCATAACGTTAGACCCCAAATCCCCAAACAAGACCCTACACCCCTGGGTCTGCACTCCTCATCCCATTCCTCTTCTTCGATTTCCTCATCCTCATCCTCCTCTGCATCACTTGTCTCCTGGATTTAGGGTTATACTAGGGCTATATTAGGGTTATATTGGGAGAATGGAAAATAAAATGAAGAGTACTATTTACGGTGTAGGATTTAGGGTTCCAAGCTAGCATTACACTTCTTAGGGCTAGCTGGGGATCAGTCCGCCTCTGTATTTTTCTGCAAATTAGAAGGAGGACGTTGGTAACTCCGATCCCTATATGAGGATTGTGTAAAAGCCGTATGACAATTATAGGGTGCTCGTGTTGAGGTTTGTGGTAACCGACATCCTCTCATTAAGAATGATTGCTGCCCTTAGCTGTGCTACTCTAATTTTCCGTCCCTGGATGAAATAATTCAGGCAGATTTTTTCGCGCACGCCTATCGCATAGGTCAAGTTGAAACCGCAGATGAACATGTAGACAGTGAAGCCGTTGAGCATGCCTTGTTGCAAGAATACCTTTGGCATCCCATCCGCATACTGGCTGACAGCGCCGTGCTTGAGATATTGCAGCTATGATGCCAGGCCATTCAATCCTCCCTCCTATCATCTCTTGTGCCCCAAGGGGGAATCCTTAACCCAGCCCTCAGTGCTAAATCGTGACCGCAGCTCCTAAGCCCAACCCGCCACATCTTGAAGCCCTTAAATCCGAAGCCTCAAACCCAGAATCCTAAGCCCCTAAACCCTGAAACCTGTGGCATCTTGAGGGCTGTAGGCACGTCCCCTAAAACATCCACCTAAACATGAATATCCCGCAATCCAAAATGGTACCATATTCATAGGGCTTCATAAGATGTGTATATATATATATATGTATATTATAGGTGGGGATACTCCCAAATACCCCTGTATGCCCTTTTGTGTCCCTATGTACACCCAGAAAACCCCTCCAGTGGGGAAAGAGGTGATTTAGCAGCTCCTCTAAACCCTAAACCGTAGCTCCTCCTGCTCCATGTCTGCTAAGAGCTTCGAAGCCATGGCCTGCACTCCGAACCCAGGAGTTTGGGTTTTGATGCTTGGGGTTCAGGGTATCCTACACCCTAAACCCTAATCCTTGATCCCTAAACCCATAGCAGGAACAGGGGAGTCTAGGGTTCCGGGCTTTGGGCTGAGAGTTCAGGGCTTATAGAAGTTATCTGTACCGTTCATGCCATGAGTGGTATGCGAGTTGTGCGCAGAGCTTTCGTACGAATGTTATGTTTTGCTTTTGGCCTTTTACCAGTTCTGCTTATTCCGGGCTCGAGGGTTTAGAGTTTGGGATTTAGGGCACTTGGTGTGTTAGGGGGACTTCGTACCTGTTCTAGTAGGAGCCTAAATTTTAAAAGTACTGGTCTTTGTGGTAGATTGTACTACAAGCATGTCTCGATATAAGTATAGGCCGAAAGGGTTCTGGGGGAATATAGTACCATGAGTATGTAAGTGGTTATGAGGGTTACTGCTACTAAGGATTCAGACTGGCACATCAAGTTTGAGGGTTCAGCCCGAAACCCTAAATCCTAAACCCTGATAAGCCCTTCAGGGTCAGGAGGGCATAAGGCTCAGGACTCGAGTTAGGGTTTATGATGCTACAAGTAAGCCGTGGTGGCGTAGGGTTCAGGGTTTCTGGCAGTAGGGAACCATAAGGAGGCTATGAGGGCCGCGGACCAATCCAACAGTTGCACTTACTTTTGGAGCTTAGTAGGGAATAAGGGAATATGTCATATAAAGATCATACTCCCTTGTTCCCTACTATGCCCCAGTGAGATTATTTTGTGAAGGGAACAGAATTTTAGAGTTTATGGCTTGGGGTTCACAAGTTGGCGGTTTGAAGCTTTTGGGTTTGGGCGCTTCGCGGCTCCAGTCCGGGCTTCCGGACAAGGAACCTGCACCTTGTCAGACAACCAAAACCCTAAACCCCCTCAAGGATACATAGCATTCCCATGGTTCTCTTGCGAGCACTTAGCTTGGGTTAGGGCCCCGCCCAGTAATAGCAGTATAACGATAAGGTTCTATACGGTTCATACAAGTGCGATTGTCCCGTCCCTTGTGGTCACTACTGTTGATACTTAAAAATCCTGCATGTCCTGAGTATACCATAGTCCCATAGTTCTCAAATATAAGGTACTTACGGTCATGCAGAATTGCAGGATTTTTAGTATCCACCGTATTACTGCGTGGGGCACCTGACCTAAACTATGGGTTAGCAAGTCCGCGGCTTTGAGGCTCAGGTACTCCCGTGGATGGAAGAAAACCTTGCGCCACCTGACATATTCCTTATCCCCTGGGGACTACGCCATATTTGGATTCTTAGTAAGTGGTGCAAGATTTCCTCCATCCCACCCCAAACCCTAAACCCTGCCAACCATCCAAAATCTGAACTCCAAATTTTGAGCCCCAGTTTCAGTTCGACTCTCAAGCCTCGACGGTCGACTCATCTTCCAACTTGCGAAGCAGCAGCCGTGCTTGCTCCTCTTTGGGTGTAGGGTTTAGGGGTTTAGGGGTAACAGAAAGGGGTATCTCCATGAATCGGGGTCCACATCCTATGCCCCCAAGTCATAGAATCTATAATATGCGGACCCCGACAAGGGTCCCCCTACTTTCTGGAAACTCCCAAATTGTGATTCCCACGTCAGGTCTGTTCAGGCAGGAAGGATCCTCATCTTGGAGGGTTTAGGGCTTAGGCCTCAGAAGAAGAAGTATCTATTAGTACTGCTAGTGTTACAATGATCAAAATAGCAGCAGTAGTTGGAGTAATTATGAGGAGCTGTCTGAACGAGAGAACTGTGGTACTTTCGCTCCCCGATAGCGGGAGCTAGCCGATTTTTGGACACTGCTTTGCAACGAAGTTCGCTCATCACTTGCACCAATCATGGAAGCTAACAGAAAAGGATGCTTACTTCAACCCCTCAAAGCACGTAAAATAATCGAGTGTTTGGCCTTCTCGACAGATTTTGGGTCATGCTTTTACCTACCTTTGAGGTCCAGGGATGACTCGAGGTAGGCATGGAAGTTGCAACTGTAGCTATCCCGATGATGCGAAGGTTTGACTTCAGCTCCAGGTTAAACATGACATGGTGACAGTGCATCTGTCCTTTAAGCCAAGGTTCCTAGAATCAACCCCAGCTGTGCGTTTGGATGCGTGGTTTCGAACAAATAGCACCCATTTTCGTACTCCAGAGAAGGTAGATTTTACCGACACCACTTCTTTTACATATGGCGGAGGCTACACTTAACACTCTTCATAATACTTCTTCACGGACTACTGCTAACCTACCTTCAAAAAAGGGGTGGCAATAATTCTTTCTTGCCGGGCCAGACAATCCCGGAAGATAAGGTTTGCTTTCTAACAAGTTCGAAGCCGCAAAAATTATACACAAGGCCCATCCGCAATGATGAGGGGTGGCAATAATACTAGTGTCCGCCCGGAAGTATCGCGATGTTACTGGATTTTCCTTCTACTTGTACTGCTAGTACTACGCGCCGCACTACTTAGTCCTACTCCAAGCCCCTGGTTCATTCTTGGAGCCCCCCTCTCCACAGACCGAAAACGCAAAACGAGATCTGGGGGGAGGGGTTATTCTTTGGGTTGGGCCCCCACCCACTAGTAGTGGTATACTAGGAATATCTATGGACCCTAATAGAATCACCATTACCTCTTGTGGTCACTATTAGTGGGTGGGGGCACAAACTAAGTTATTCCTTCTTGGGAGGTTAAGATTAAGAACCCAGCTCTGGCATACTTCGTTTAGGGTTTAGGGTTTTTGACAATTCTTGTCCTATCCAAAATCAAAATCTCTGTGAGCAATGCCAAAAGATTCGGAGGGCTGGCTTCGGATGGGAGGTTGGAGAGGTCAAACAAAGATGTCTCTCTAAACAGGGGCATTCTCAGGGACCCGGGGTTGTCATCCGCGAGTATGATTATATACCTACCCTAAACCCTAACCTTTCCCAGGGAAACCTAGCCCTGAAGACTTGACCGCAAACCCTTAACTCCAAACCCTACGTTTTCTAAGGTGTACCACGTCAGCGCAACAGCCATACGCTGGCCCTTTAGGTCTACACAAAATCCCATCCTTTAAGCCGCTAGAACCCCTGAACCTTAAGGTTAGAGGCCGAAACATCACCCCTAAAATCCACGGACACAATACTCAGGGCGCCCAAATCGGTTCCTACCAATTGGACTTCCCACTGCCCAAACGTCGAGTGCTGAGCCATCGGGTACTTGGACTCTTAGGGTGAGTGCTGGCAAGCTTACGTAGCCGCCCTGCAGGGATTTAATGAACAACCGACCATAACTATACAAGCAGTCTAGGACCACAATGTTGATAATTGTTAAGGCCCAGTACTTCTCAAAGGCAGTTGTGCTCAAACCACATTCCCTTGCATCTCCTTAATCAAGGAAGATCCATATGAGCTATAGTCTTCATATTGTTGTAATCAGGAACACATAGCAGGCCGCAGAAGCTTTGGAAATCTGTCACCCTGAATTTTAGGGTTGAGGGTTTGGGGTTCGGGGTTTAGGGCTCCTTTATCCCACACCTTGAGCCCTAGATACTACACCATAAGCCCTAATTCAATGCGAAGGGCCACATGCTAGCTTAGAGGGTCGGAGGAAATTAAAAAGCAATTTTATAGCTACTCACTAAGTCGCCTTGAACCCCCCAACCCCGGCTTCCATTCGATTTGCCCCATGATGTTCCATGTGCCCAATATCCAATACACCCCTAAAAAATGTCGTACTTTCTAATTTTACTTTTCATGCCTCAGAGACCCGCCTGTACAGATGCACAGGCTCCGGGGTTGTCGACGCTGCGGACTTCCCGCCGCTCACGAGACTGCAGCACGGCAGCCATCCTGCATCAGCTTGAGTTTAGGGGTTAACTCAGGGATCCAAGAATACAAAGAATACCTACATTGGGCCCTAAATCCTGTAAATATGACCTGCATTGGGCTATTTGGATCCCTAGCTTAGGGTTTATGAGTTAGGATTTAGGATTAGCATGTAGGGGGTTGAGCCTAAGGTTGAAGAAACCGGATTTCGGGCCGGTGCGGAAATCGCACCACCTCAAAAAACCCTGCGAGTGACAGCTTTGTGGGGGCCCTAAGTGGAGCACGATTTCCTTTGTTGTGGGCTCACCCTTTAAAAGATGAGCAATCCCGCTTGGATTTAGGGGGTGTTTTTTTTGGAAAGTCCCTAGGACTTGCTGCAACCCTCTCAGTTCCTGTTTAGAGTTAGGGTTTAGGGTCTAGGGTGCTCGGGCAATCTGAAACCAAAGAACTGAGGATATCCCAGCCTTAAACTAGCATGGAAAACCACATAATTAGTTCAAGGACAGCTGTTTCAAACGGGCTCTTTGAGGGGCTTCCATGTTGTTATTACAAAGGCCTGAGAGCTCAAGCTTCTAAGCTTCAGAACTTGAGTTGTCATAGAAGGGCGGTAGTATATTGGAGTTTAAACGGTGGGGAGCCCGCTTTTTGGAAACTCCCATCTCGTGGCAGAGCCCCAAGAACTGCTTGGCGCCAAGCTTAGGCGGTTAGCAGTAGGGCCGAAGGCATATCGATTGGGTACTGCTGCCCCCACCCTGTAACAGGTTACGCTATTTGAGGGCTGTATAGACATATATAAGAAATATTATCTGACTGTTACAGATGGGGGCAGTACCCAACATATGGAGCTTCTTACTGGTCATAGTATAGGGACTGCCATACAGATTTATTCCTCCATGGCCTACCGGCCACCAGTCAACAAACCATTTTTGAAATCCTAAGCCTGCAATCCAGGGAAGGACCTTGTGCCCGGGTTTTACGTCCCAATTGCTGGTTACTTGTTTGGGTACAAGCAGAACTTATAACTGTATATTAGGGTTTTATATGCTGCAAAGTAAAAATTCTGTCCAACAATGGCCCATACCAGGGGCAGGCATGTGGAACATGTTCGGACCGTGAATTTTGGGGCGCATCTGTTTTCAAAGCCTTCGCTGTTGGTGCACAAGGCGAGCCTGGTTCTGTGACAGATTAATATTTCCAAGAAGCGTGCTAGACCCTAAATCCTGAATCCGAAGCCTTAATTAATTGCTGCATCAGGATTACCCTTCTTGTCATAAGCCTAATTCTATGCACGCTGATCTGGCGATACCAAGTTCCCTCTTGGGGTACCCGGACCTTGAAAACTCTCAAGCGCAGATCCTGGACTCCAAACCCTTGGCCCCAAAGTCTGTAAAGCCTAAACATGAACTACTAAGCCCAACGGCCTGAACTTTGAAGCCTAGAAACTACATGAGAGGCCCTAACCCCTGAACCCTAGATGATAAGGCCCACGCCCTAAGTCTAAATCCTACGCCCCTGAATCCCCACAGAGTTGTCAAGGCACATGTTCTCGCCGGCGGCACCGCCTGGGCGTGAATCATCAGGGATCAGGGCCCAGGGGCCGCACTAGTAACCATAGTAGTAGTTGTAGTGATAGCAGTAACAAAAATAGCTCATAACAGTAAAAAAAGAGTAGTAATATCAGTGGCGAAGAATGAAAATAGCAAGGAATATTACTAGTAGTAATAGAAGGTGTCGGGTTTGGGCTTCTCAAAAGAGGACAGCTAAGGCATGAGGGCTTTTGGGCTCGGCGTCTAAAAAACAAAAGTGCTCTCAAAACTGCAGCGATGTGTAGGGAGGATAGGGTGAACAACCCCCAGGTAAGAACAGCCCCGGCTTTAAGGTTTAGGGTTTGGGGTTTAGGGGTTAGGGTTTAAGGTTTAGGGTTTAGGGTTGAAGTTCGGCTCACTGAACTTCAAGAAGCCCCTACAGGGTTATTCTGGCTCTCTACATGTTTTCATGTGCCCTGATCCCTAAACCCAGAGCTTCATGTCACCTCTGGACTTAAGTCCACTAAGCCCATTTCCTGCTCCGGATCTGCAGTGTTATTACCCTAAAGACCATAAAGCCTGAATCCTCACCCTGTTCAGTCTCCCTCCCCTAATAAATTGTATGTATATATATATATACATACATGTTCCCCTTAATGTATACTGATACTGTATTGCGGGCCCCTAAACCCGAAATCCCCAATACTAAGCCCTAGACCTAAGCCCTAAACCCCCTAGAGACTATTATTGAGATATCTGGGAAGCCTCAAGGTCTGGGGAAGCCGCCATAGGCTGAGGTCTTCGGCTTCTTTGGAGACGCAACTGGAGCCTCCTCTTGTTTGGGGTTTGGCGTCTAGGTTTAGGGTTTAGAGTTTAGATTTCAGGGTTTTGGTTTCAGGGTTTGGGGGGTGGGGATATATAGGGAAATTACTCGAGATAATGCAGAATCAAACGGAAAAGAAGATGGATGATGAAATGGAATCCGGGATCATTTTGTGAGTTCCATGGGGATTAGGTGTCAGGGGCTTTAAGGCTTAGATTGATGTTTCCTCTACAGCTTGGGGAGTAAGGTTTGAGATTCAGGGTTTGGGATGATGCTGTTAGGTTTCGGGTGTAGGGTTTGGGGTTCAGGGTTGTGAGTTTGGGGGTTTAGGGTACTGCTTGCAAGGCTAGCACACGAGCTTACTGCCACGGATCTCACAGTTGGGACGAGAATCTACATGTGGGTCCAACTAGCTAAGCCATGGAACTTTAGATCCCAAATGCCATAATTAATATGAATGGCTTTGCGGACCCTAATGTTTGGGTACTAAATAAACCCTAGCCGTAAACCCTAATCAATATGAGTTTTCATTTTTCCATTTTCCCTATATAACTCTGAGTCTCTGAGTCTATATTATACCCCTAGATTACCTATGCCCAGCTATTTGAGTGCTTGGACCATTGGGCCAGCCTGAACCCTGGAACGTGCCCAAACCCACACCCGAACTCAGCGCAATAAGCCCCAGGGGTTAGGGTTTAGGCTGAGTGAAGGATAGCAAGCCAAAAAAGGTCAAACAGTCCAAGCCAAGCATGCGCCCTCACAAGCAACCAACATCCTTGGCCACGTTCCAAGAACTCCAAACTCATTTCCCAAGTCCTAGCATGAAGGTTCTCAGTTCAGGATTATAGGGCTTGGGGTTTCATGGATATGCAGGTCTTCTATGTTTGTCACTTTCCAGGGACCACCACGCACAGGTCCTTGACAAGCCCTGCTTTCTCCAATTGGCGCCCCGCACTCCGCGAAAGTCGCCTTCGAATGCGGGTTGACAGGTGCTATCACGCATGATACCTACTACACGAAAAGATTGAGTTTTGTCAAGTTTTCGTGCCCACGGGGACCTAACAAGTAGGTAACATAATATGTCTCAAAACCAACAAAAACAGCCCGTCAGGGTTTTATGCTCCCGTCACTGTCCCCACGCTATTAACCCATAGTATCCCCTACGAATGGAGGGAGCTTCTGAGGCTACACCACTTGTGCCACCACAGCCACGCTTTGACACACATCTGCTGGCTTCATGCACCCCACCACATCTGTGAGATTCTTCAAGGCATACTAAGAACGCTGCGCCCTAAGCCTTTTTCCAAGATTCTTATTAGAGAATGTTTGTGTGTCTGTGCGCATGTAGACCAGCCCTAATCCTAATCCCACAGCATCCTGGTTACGAAGGCCCATGGAACAGTTGTCAGACCAGCCTAAGGCAACACAACCTTGCACACATCCTTCGAAACTAGTCGCTTGACCAGCAACTCCTTAAGCGTTCACGTCCCAATGTGTTGGATTGCCGTTTAAATTAGGGGTTGTTAGAATAATGATCCCGCCCAATTAGGGCTCTCCCCACCTCTTGCAGCAAGCGGCAATACTTAATGGTTCTTAGTAGGAGATGAGGGACTATAATCCTCTATGCTATATTCCCTAAACCCTGAACTCCCCTTATTCACCACAGCCCCCCAGTAAGATATTCACTATAACCCTAATATACCCCCAATATAACCCCAATACAACCCTGCTATAAGCCCAATATAACCCCAATATAACTACCCTGTTATAATACCAGTATAACCCCAATATAACCCTAATATAATCCCAATATAACCCTAATATAACCCCATTATAACCCCATTATAACCCATATATACTGCAATCACTCCTATGGCCCTATAAGGCCCATACCAGCGCTCGAAGCCAACCAGCGCCACCGTGGCCACTGCAAGGACCAGCTGAAATTTCACCTAGGCACTCAGGATGAAAGTGGTAGGGTTTAGGGTTTAGGGTTTGGAATAAGCCTGAATAACAAAAAATACGGAATAAGGCGGAAGTTAGGTATGATTCGTAGCCTTTCTAACCTGAGGGCCAGGATTTTTCGAAATAGGGGCAACCCAATGTAGACCCCACAGTACTAGAATCCATTCTAATCCTTACTATAGGGACCCCCAAAAGGTATCCCTAATTTTGAGAAACCGCCCCTGTTTGCCAGAGTAGAGATGAACATATTGGTGGTATTATCATTTTTTGAACTGCAGGGGGAGCACCAGAAAGGACAGCCCCTGCCCCACGTTCCCCCGCCCCAAGCAATCTTCTGGGGTTCTCCAATTTAGCTTGAGAAAACTTGTTTCGTGAGGGGTCCTGGAGCATTCAAAGGGGCAGGACTCTTGCTTTTCCAGTTCATCACAGGATGCCAGACCTTGGGCAGCTAGCTGCAGTTCTTGGATACAGATAGTTTGATAACGCTTTTTGTTTCTTTTTTTGTTTGGGGGGAGGGGGGGGGGGGTGGCGCTTTTGGAGGATCAGAGGATCAAATAAATTGAAAAGCCTCATGGGGTTGTCTTCACTGCTGCTGCACATGCTGCACAGTACACTTTGTGCAGCCCTCATTTGCCAGGGATCCAGAAATCAAGATCAGACCGAGGATGCAAAGTGAATACAAGTTGGTATGCAATTGTATGTGTGCCCTACAGGGACATCCCATTTGTACTCACCAAATCAAAAACAAAACCCTGCCTCACATGGCTTCATAAAATCATTCCCTTGAAGCCATTCCGGCTTTTGCATTTGGTCCCTGAGGCCACATTTTCCTCGTGTACAGCTGCGACCCTAGCCTATGATTGTACAACATGGCTTTCTGGGCTTAGGGTCAAGGTTTAGTTTGGGGTTTAGGGTTNNTTAGGGTTTAGGGTTAGGGCTTGATGTCTAAGGCTATCTAGCTTAGCCCCTGAATGCGGCCTCATATCATGGCGTCATTGACAAACAGTGCGCGAGCAACAGCAAACCCAATCCCCCGCTCAGGCCCGGTATTAGGTTCCCAGCAACCCAGTAACAACAAGGGCAACCTTTTTCCTAAATGTTCAGCTTCAACAAGGAGACCACCCAAAAACGGGAAAAGGGGTATGTACTACTGGGGCACCTAGTCGGTGAAAGCGGGGCATGTCTCCGTAGAAGTTCCCAGGATCTTAGGAATCCAAATATACAAACAATGCCTACATTGGGGCCCAAAGTCTGTAAATATTGCCTACATTGGGCTGTTTGGATCCCTAGGGGTACGTACCCGAAGCCGCTAGGCTTGCGAACACATTTTGGGATGCGGTCAGCCGTAACATACTGTGCATGGAGTTAATCTTGAACCATCCTGTATAGCCCCAATAATTCACGGCAATTGCAGTGCGCAGGGTATGTTAAGCTTGCAAGATTTCCTCCATGCACCGCACGGTGAGTAGTAGACGTAATCTTACAACAGCAGCGTTCTTGTCTTAGACTGGTCCCGCCCGCTCAGAATGCAAGCCCTCCAACCCCCTAATCATACATCTAACAATACGATCACGAAAAGGATATATTATCACGGTGTGGGAGGATTTTATTACCCAAAGGGTCCATCTAGCTACATAGCATATACTTGGACCCTCGTTAGGATGTAGGGTTACAATGACACGGGGGGAAATACCTTTCAACAGCTTATACACCCAAGGCACCCATTACATCACCAGTAGATCTCACTCTAGATTGGGGACCATACCGTGGACACGACCTTAATATTCTATAGAAGCATCACTCCCAATGCATAGAATACCTAGGGTCATGCAGGACTTTTAGTATCAACCGTAGTATCCCCAACCCTAGACCCTAAAACCCTGAACCCCAAACCCTGAGCCCTGAACCCTAAACCCTAAGCCAAGTGGCCAGTCCGTTGAAGCCATAGGCTTCGAGTAGGTCGTCCAGATTAGCTTGAAAATAGTTCCTCAGTCAGGACTAACAACAGGAGGGGTTTGGGGTTTAGACTAGCCTGCGAAGAGTTCCTGGACTTACCACAGGAGGGTGTTAACTGACCAATAGAAGGCAGGCATGCTCAGGAAACTTCTTTCTACATAGATCCTGACCCGCGAATCCTCCAACTTGAGCCAAAACCTTCTACATCCCTCTACCCTGAGCGCGTATTCTGAAACCTACATCCCAAATCCCAAATCCTGGAGCTTGTGAATTTCAAGCATTTCAAGCCACAGACCCTAAAAACTCGGTCCGAAGCCCTCTGTCTGCCTTCAGCAAAGAGTCTGCCAAAAGCCCCACTGTGCGCTCGAAGGGAGCTCTACGCCCAGCCAACTTTGGGCGGACATTGGTGCAGCTCTCTGCTTAGGTTTAGGGCTATAGGTTCATGGTTTGAGATAGGCAAAGTAGGGGCTAGGATCTAGGGTTCGCGGCTTGGGATGCAAGAATCAGGGATTTATCATTTAGATTGGCAGGCTTTACGTTTGGCTGTCTTGCTGTTAAAGAACTTTGTTCGAACTACCACATTATGCGTACATAGTTAACCATAGGGGTAACTTGTTTAAGTTCCTTAAACAGCAACCCAGTAAAGTCAGAGGTTTTTTTTCGAAAGTCATCGGTCTCGGAGTCTGGACTGCGAGTTTGCGCTTGCGAGGATCTAAGAGCAAAGCATGCAGTATTCATAGTCATGGCAGCAACACCCTAAGCCCACGCCCGAAACCCTTAATAGATTTAGGATTCACATCTGCCGCTTAATGTTGAGGTGTTGACGCTCGTTTGGGACTTTCATGCCGGGAGCAATGCAACGTTTTAGGTTCCAGGATGGGACCGTGTCATAGTTCTGATGCAGATGGATTTGCGGGCAAGCTTGCGAGTTGAAGGTCCCGGGGTTGACGTTGAGGGCTTGTGCGTCGGAAGTCGTGCAGCCTTGTGACTTTCAGCTTAAAGAGAGCCAGAAGCCGGCAACCTACATGTGGCGCATGGTCATGGCGAAACTTGAGGTTTCAGGCGACTGTAGGGGCTTGAAGCACTAGAGGAGCTTCTGGGTACCATATGCTGAAGGGGTTCAGCTTTCCAATGTCAGGACAATGATGCTGCTGCTACTCCAGCTACTGCATTACTACATTACTACATTGCTTTCAGCATCTGTGAAATTCTCACACATGAGGCCGTGGGACGTAGTTGGGGACTGCGAGGAGATTGTAAAGGTCCTGGTGGATCACGTTTCAACAATATGTAACCTCCGAGGTCTGCTGCTGCCTGCATGCAGCAAGAGAAGTGACCAGGAAGTGGGACAAAACCCAGAACCCTAAACCCTACGCATAACGTTTAACACGGAACCTTAAAGGCGAACCTAGTAGGGGCATACCGAACATGTCGTTGAGATGCAATCCTTCAGAGCCCAAAACATAAGGGTCCCAAAGTTAGAAGGGCTGCGAGCAACAATTTTATGAAAGGGGCGTATCTCAAAGTCTTAAAACTTGCGTGGCGGCTTCACGAAATAAAGGGGCACTGTAGTGCCATCAGTCATGCATAGGTATTGTAAGAAAATTACTGTTGAACAAGCAAGGCTTAAGGGTTTTCGAATCCATTCCAAATTTCAGCGAAAACTGACTTTTCCTAGCACCGAGGTTCCCCAAATGGGCATCCTCAGACATGGCGTGTGGTAATTCTTCATTCGGACCATACAACTCACGTTCTTTGTTCCTGGCGCCAGCGCGTTGCTGCTGAACAGGAATCTTGTAAGAAATTGTTGACGACATGCCCATGACAGCTGGGACATAGTGCATCAACCTGCTGACTTTTCAAAACCTTACTTTGAGCTCGTTGACCTGAGAGCTTTGCTCAGCACGATCCGCGTACAACCTATGGAGCACAGCGTCCTGTGCTGCTTTGGCACGCTCTTGTCATTTGGCAGTTGGCTCAGTCCTGCCACCTAATGGTCCCAAATTCCTACAAATCTGCTGCCTTCATCTTGCTGGTGCTTTAATTGGAGCAGTGCAGGGGGAAATATGGAAGTAAATATATATATATATACGGGATCTTACTAGAGGTAGTGTAGCGAGCGACTCCCGCTCCCCCTCAACAACCAGGTAGGTCATTTCCTGTCAAGCTGGTTACCACGACTGTCTCCCGTGCTGGACCACTGGGCTCTTGGCCGAGCTCTGCTTGACGTTCGATCCCCAGGCAGCCCAATACTCCTGAACCAAGGACTGGATAACCCAAGCGGTGCCTTATATGATTTACAGACTAGTTTTTAACCATTAACACCTTACAGCCCAAACCTTTCAAAATTCTAAAACGCTAACATGATTGAAGATCTGTATTCCTTGGGTAAGGGGTGATAGCGCCAGGGACTCCAGCTGAAAAGCTGATCCTTGTCCAGCGGGGCCTTCAGATCAAAGTCATTTTTTTAGGTAACTCTGCGTAATATACCGGGCCAGAATCAACAGGGAACCCTGAACTGGACACAACCTTGCTCATGTGGCGGCGCTCGGAGGTGGTCATCCGGTTCGTCCTCCGATCGTCCTCCGAGTTGCTGCACGATCCGATTGCACTCCCGCGCTCTGAAGGTGCCCAGAGGGGGAGTGAAGCAAGGAATGGGGCCCTGTCATTTACTGGTGGTTAACAGGGAAGACGGGAATAGAAGCCCTGTATAATCCCTATATAATATACCCCCCTCATCCTTACCAACACCAGTAAGATCAAGTATATAGAGATCATTATAGGGGCTTACTCCGCCAGTCCCCAAGACCTCCGAACCGTATTGCCTGTGGTTTGAATATCTTGTAGGGTGAATTGATGTACTTCTCCCATTGAACAAAGATATTGTTCACGACAAATCTTTTCATGCTTTGGGTATGGGGAATATGCGAGAGGCTCTGGAAACGTATACACAGGGAATCCTTGTTGTCTCCAGGAAACATCCCTAAAGGATCTATCTATGGAACATATGATGCTTCTCCCTCGGGCAGGCTCTTTACACCCTAAACCCAAACCCAACAAAGAATCGCCATCTGAGCTGTGCCTTGAAATTAATCAAACAGTCTACGCACCCCCAAGCTAACGTGGAAACTCAAAAGGGTCCCCTAGTTAGAAAGAGAGAAAGAGAGGGAGAGAGAGAGAGAGATATAGATATATATATATATGTATATATGTATATATGTATAGTTATACACATTATGAGGTTCCATGCTTGTTGAGGGGATGGTACTACAGTCTCCAATAAAAGGCAATATCAACATCAAACTCAGGGCCTGAATGAACCCTAAACTCTTCACCGCGCTTTCATGAAGCTCTAGGGTTACTCTAACCCCCAGCGCAAGCAACTCCTACATAAACCGCCCCCCATTCCGGCCCCTCCCTCCGCTTCGCTTGAGATCGCGGAAAGACTTTGTACACGGCGCTTGCAAGAAGGGAGTCTGCTGGCTCGGGGTTCAGGGTTTAGGGTTTATAGAAATGAAAAGGAAGACCTGAAACATTTGCTGGGTGTTTCAGCTTAGATTAGACTAAGTAATGCTAAGCACAGAGCGAAACTGCTGTTACAGGAGCACTACCTGAGGCATGGTTTTCTAGCAGAGCCTGGTAAGGTGTAGGCCAGCATGATGCGCACAGGAAGTGGAATCTGGCATTCCGTCCTCAATGTAATCCTAGACCCTAGGCCCTACACCCTAAACCCTAAAAAGCTACCCTAAACTCTAGGCCCTACTAAACCTGAAACCCTGAACCCTACTGGATAAAATTCGCCTTCCAATTCGGCTTCTTGTCGCCAAGGTTACCGCCTACCTACTGCATGGGACAATGGTCACTACGCTTTGGTCCCTACACATTCATTCTTGTGGCTCTATTAGAGGGTGGCTGGGCCCCGAGCAATGCTGTAGCCTCCATTCTTCTAAGTTACTCCAAACTCTAAACCCTATGGTAGTCTCTGTTGTCTTTTCATTGCCCCGAATCTTCGACACGACATAACGTACTGGCTGCCATTTTCCTTGTCATCATCCTGGACCTAAGCCCTCAATCTGCCAGTTGTCTGGTCTCATTGCCCTAAGCCTTATACCAAAAATTGCTACATGCTGCTTTCAAGTATCCTGAACCCAAGCCCAAAACGACACTGCGATTGTCATTTCTTAGGGGACCCCCTACCCGGCAACAGTGACTATACGGGATCATGGTGCTCTCATTAAGGCCATCGTATATTCTGATTATACGACTATTACAGGGTGGCGGGTCCACCGAAGCCATTCCCTTTTCCAACACCAACCCTCACCCAAAGTAAAATACTTGTCTCCGTTTTGCTTTCCTGTTACCCGAAACAACACCCACAAACGACGCAGTAGTGTCCATGTGCCCTTCTACTGCCCAAAGTCCCAAACAGTGTAGTAGCTGCTATTGTCCGGTCCACAATGCCACTATTCACTGTAATCCCCTAGACCTATAATAAATTAATCAAAACCGTACTTTCAATCATTTCTTTAAGTTATACTCTAGTAAACATGAAACATAATTCCTACGGAGACTACAGTTCATAGGGTGGACCACCTAGATTAAGATCCCAGGGTTGACGTTCTCTAGAACTCCGAGGTCCATGAAATGAAAGTCCTTTACCCGCAGGACCGCGAATCAACAAGCTTGAAACATGTAGCCGTTTTGACCCACCTCACAACGGATAGATATGCCAGGAATTCGCTTCCTATTCGCAAGCCCATCCGCTTTACAATGCATTCCGACACTAGGTCCACATACCAAAACGAAAGCTTCGTTTTCAGACTGGGAAGCCTAAATCCACACCTCATGACGAAAAGTTCAGACTCCCTCCTACGCGCAAGGGGCAGGCCAACATCACGCGGAGCACATGACGCGCGTGGGCTCTTGTCCTCGCAGGGCTTTGGGCGGTTTAAGGATTCAGGGTGCTCTGCGATGGGGCGAACAGCGAACGATGGGCTCTTAGGGCTCATAGCAAAGTTAGGTTCAAATATTCAGGTCAATGCCAATAGCAAGCCTAGTGGCACATCTGCGGTCACAAGCCACTATGAATGCTGTCTAGCTGAAAATATTCAAAGTCTCTTTGATCTGAAGCGCTGCAATGCTCTTGCTGTTTTCGTGGCTTTATAGAGATATGGGGTACATGACAAGTTTCCACATGTCTCCTGACTTTCGCGAAGGTGTGCGTTCACGTCGGTTGCCGCATCAGCTGCCTGCGGCTAGGGTAAGCAAATTCCGCCAATTTAATTTGCTGCTTGTCCCTCCTAAGCCTGCATGCAATTATCAACGGGCCCTTGCGGATGCGGATAGGGATGTTAGCGTATCAAACTTTGGAAGACCTTTGCAGACACAATTTTATCATGTAGGATGGCTTTGACAGGGCCCTCGTTGAAATTCCTTCCCCGAGCGGTAGCGTGCAAAAGCCTTGCCTCGTCTGGAAGTAGGCCAAGTAGGCAAACTCGTTGCTCAAGACCCAGCCCAAAAATGTTACAGACTTCTTCATGCGGGCACATCACACCAAAAGCTGCACTATATTTTTGGACAAAAGCCTAAACCCAAACGGCCTCTTCAGCAGCAGTTGAGCATGAGCGAAGTAGGCAAGCCAGCCGTTATCTGTAAAAGTGGCCCAACTGCATCAATTGGCACGTCTCTTCGTCGCAAAGGTGACACGGAGCCTAAGATATACGCCTTTAAACAAAGAAGTCCACGAGAAAGAACACATAACATTCTCAATCCTTTGTCAAGGCAAAGCCCAAAGCTAAGCGTCACACCTATCAAGCCTTGCAGCCCTGACTTCTTGAAGAAACCCTACACACTGAATCTCATAGCTATACTCCCCCCCCCCCCGAACTAACGGTACCCGCCACCAAAAAAAGAAAGGCCACCACTATTTTTTTAAAATGTGGCCTTCATTGGGGGAGGGGTGGGGGAGTGGGGGTGGAAGAACTTTAGGATCCCAAGAAAACACTTGACCCCCCAAAACCCCGTCAAACCCCCAACCCCACACTTATCTAAGGTTGGAACCATGGGCCCCTAGTATGGGCCCGTAATCCTGGGGTCCTTCTATTTAGCCCAATTAAGGGCCCACTGAAAATATGGTCCTAAAGTCTAAACCCTAAACCCCAGACACTAAACCTCAAGCCTAACCCCTAAATCCGAAATCCTATTTGGTAGCTTCCATTCTCTTTTCCATTATCCCTATATATCCCCTATATGACCCCCCCTTAAGGAATTTAGACTCTGGCTCTCAACCCTAAACCCTAGACCCGAAACCCTGAACCCTGGAAAAGCCCTATACACCCTGAAAACCCTAGAAGCCCTGTAAACCCTAAAAGCCCTTCAACCCTAGAAGCCCTATAAACCCCATAACCCCGGTAAACCCTATAAACCCTTAAAGATATATACCCTAAACCCTAGACCCTAAAAACCCTAAACCCTAGACCCTACAAGGCCAATACCCTAAACCCTATACCCTAAAAACTCCAAACCCTAAACCCTAAAAACCCTAAATGCCCTAAACCCTACAAAGCTTGAGCACACTAAACCTCCAGAAACCCTAGAACCCCTAAACCCTAAACCCAGAATTCTAAGCCCAACCTCGAAAAAGGGCCTGTCGGCGGGCTGCCAACTTAGGAGCCTGTCAGAGTGAATCAAAGGGGACAAGGGCTAGGGGTTTAGGACTTAGGATTTCGGGCTTCGGTTTTGAGGATTTAGGGTTTAGGATTTCAGGGTAAAGGTTTGGGATTAAGGGTTTAGAAATGAGGTTTGGAATCAAGGGTTTAGGTTTGTTCAGATTGCTCTCCGAGATATCCAGAACTCGGAATGGTCTAGGGACTAGAGCTTCTCGCAGTCGACGTACCCTGGCAAGGATAGGAGTATAGTCCCCCTTAAGTAGATAGAATATGGCTTTTGGTATATTCCCATATACCCCATATTCTATCTGCTTAAGGGGGACTGTAAGATAACTGTGGGGTTCCCTTCCATGGATGGCTCAGAGCAGGCGGATGGTGTCCTTCAAAGGACACCTCATGTAACACCCACTCACCATGCACTTAACAATAACCCCGTTACAATCACCACAAACCTTTTCAACAACAACCTGCCTAAAATCCGGAAAAGGGGCGCGGAGTGTAGACTGAGTGAAGACGGGCTACATGGAGGGTTTGTTTAGGAGTCATGTATGGACTGTAACAGAGCCCTGCAGGGGTCAGACAAACGCACAGAATTCGTTTAAAGTCAGCTGCCTGCACATCAGTAAGACGAAAACCAGAAATAATACAAACAAAAAGCAATGACTCTGCCAGTGATACGGGCAATGCTAACCACATGAATCAAGTACTTTGACCCTCAGGGAATGTAAATTTTGGGAATATTCTTGGAATTCGGCAGCGCAATGGAAATGATGCGCGGGCGCCGTAATAGTCAGTCAACATTCCTGATAAGGGTCCTCATATACCGGGCAGATATTTGATGTTAGGAGGTGGGGGGCGCACACCCTAAATCTAAAACCCTCAAGCCTGAGCTGCAAACCCTGAAGCTAAAATTGTAAACGGTCCAACCCTAAACCTTGAACACTAACACCTAAACCCTCGGCCCTCAACGCCAAACCCGAAACCCCCAAATCCGAAACCCTAAACCCTAAACCCTAAACCCTTCCAGTCGTGCGAGGCCTCCGTGGCTAACAGCGCGGACAGCGTCTGCCGCCTGGTTGGGAGTTTTCGGGTATTAGGGACCCCTTTCCAGAGGATCTGGGGGGTACGTAGGAAGGGATTCTGAATAGGATATAGGGGTGATACAGGACGGGGATATAAGGATATATAAGGACATGTAATGTTTCGTGCAAGAATGTTTCCAGGTCTCCGGTTTTGCTGATTGGGGTTTGGGGCTATAAGGGTTTAGGTACAAGCGTAACGGAGCTGCTTGAGAAGATTGGTTTCTCAAAGCAGGGGTTCCCCTGGAACCTTTAGGATGAATGGCGACATCCCAAGCATGAAGCTCGCATGAACGTTTAGTGATGATGGTCTATCCAGAGTTGGAGGGGCCAAGAGTTAAGGTTCCTATTCCATGCATCTCGGGCTTAGCAAAGGTTGGGTGTTCAGGATTCAGGCTAACCTACTGCCCAAACCTGTAAGATTTTAGATGTTCTTTGTTTTGTTGCCAAGTTCTCACGGCTCAAATCCAGGTTGTGCCTTCAACAGCTTGACCTTGCAGTAGCTTGCTTGCCGGCGCCCGGCAGCAGGCATCGGCACAGCAACTTCTAATCTAAAGTTCAAGGTTCAGGGGCCTGGAGTGTAGAGGTGCTTCGAGGATGACTGTACATTAAGGCCAAAAGACTGCACATATCCCCGGCAGCCATGCCAGTGCCGCACGGAAATATCTCCCTCTGTGCGCGGAACTCTCTCCACATCCCACGAAGAGCCCTTAACCATATATAACCCATTGTAGTAGCTTCCATTTTCTTTTCCATTTTCCGCATATAACCCTATACCCTAAACCCTAAACCCAGGTTTCAGAGGTCCCCTAAACCTTATACACTAGAAAAAACATCGTAGTAGTTTCCATTTTCTTTTCCATGATCCCCATATAAACCCAATATAACCCCTATAGAACCCATGTATATAGTCCCTATAATCTGTACGGTTTCCATTTTGTTTTCCATTCTCCCCATATAACCCCAATATAATCCTTGCACTAAGATAACCCCAATACAACCCTAATATACCCCCAATATAAATAACCCTAAACTAACCGCCATATAACCCGAATACTACCCCAAGGGGTACAGAAGCATCTCTGACCTTGGAGAGATGGTGAGAAAAGGACCAGATGAAATCATTTGTAGGAATAAGGACTATAGTATATTGGGGCTATGTTGGTTGGGGTTATATAGGGATAATGGAAAAGAAAATGGAAGCTGATATGTCGAATGTCGTCCACCGGGTCGTCCACGGGGGCCAGGCTTCCCTACAATCTCAGCAAATGTTCCGGCAAGCGCTCGAACAACAGCTCCACAATTCTAACCCCATCGGCCAAAAGTGAACCCCGACAAGCCCAAAATCCCCATAAATAACGAATATCCACCTCAAAATGTGAATGCATAATGTATTACATCAGTCCAGGCAAATCCCCGGCCTGACACCCAGGCTTCAGGGCTAAACTACATAAAAGCACCTTGGCCTCTTTACATTGGCTTCTTCGGCCCCCACCCAGAAATCGTCGTACATGATGAATACATGAGGAACTTCCCATAACATACCTTTATTCCTCGTGGTCAGCACTAGTGGTTGGGGGCCTAACCTAACCTTTGCGCATCTACCTCACTCAACAGTTCACTCCTGCTGCGCAGCACTTGATAGAAGGCATTGCAGGCCTTCACAAGCTGAAAAAGACGATGGTATAACAAGGGATGAAAACAATATTGCGACGCGTAGTCATATGATATGGTGATATAACAATATGAGAATGCGTCCTACAGTCTACACCCAAAAAATCTGCACCTTGTACTTCACCCCTGTAGTAGCGACTATAAGGGAGAATAAGGACCATATTAGGGTCCTGTTATATTCCTATTATACCACTTTTACAGGTTGGGGGTCCTCCTAAGACATCCCATTCAAGAACCAAGGCAGCATAAATGGTATTACTTGGCATCTAACGGAGGACGAAGGACATCTAATGGACAATAAAATGGAAACTACTGTAGTATATTGGGGTTCTATAGGGAATGATGGAAAATAATATGAAAGCGAAACTTAGTAAGCCCAAAATACTGTGGTTTCTTCCATGCACTAGAAAGAGCCCACGCGTTTTGGTGGACATTATGCACCACAAACGTAATGCATATAGTCTTTGTTATCGGAACCTCCCGAAAAAGAACCATTTACCTCAATCTAGCCCTCTGGCACGCTGGATCTCGGGCACCTCGTCTCGTCGCCTGCCTCCTCTGCCTCCTTTCGGGTGCAAGCTCGCTATGGGCTTCGGTTTTAGGGGTTTGGAGCTTCGGGGTTTACGGGGTAGGGCCCTAAGGGTTTAAGGGTTTTGGGCTTATACTAGGGGTTTAGGGGCTGAGGGTTGAAGGGTTAAGGGGTTAGGGGTTTAGGGGTTTCGGGTTTAGGGCCTTGGGGTTTTAGGGTTTAGGGTTTGGGTCTTAGGCAATGCATGCAAGGTAGGGACACAGGTTAAGGAATCATACAACATGTTACGGAATGAAGTGTCCTCATTAAACTTGGATGGCGAAGGTAATCGTAACTTGTAGCCTGCTGAACAGCTGTACTTATTCTCCAACTTATGTGTTGTAGTAGGACAATAATCTACTTACCCTGGACCTCTGACCACGGTTTAAGGTGTAGGGTTCAGCATTTGGGCTGAGGGTTTTTGTTGTCTTCGCAAGATACTAAGAATTGCTTATCCTCAAAACAAAATGGTTACACTCTGGGGTTCTTGCGTTGAGGCTCGCGAGAATCAAGGTTTGTGTGGCAGATTTAAAGATCTGGCTTCTGGAGCTACCCTAAACCCTAAACCCTAAACCCTGAACCCTAAACCCTAAACCCTCAAAGTCTTGAGCGCACGGAGCTTTGAAACGACCCTTAACCCTTAACCCCTAAACAGTAAACCCTTAACCCTAAGTAGAGCGATAAAGGCGAATTAGAGGCAGCGCAGATTGTGAGGTCTGGGACTTTAGCCCAGGAGGCGCCCCCCAAGAGATGGATCTGCAAATCGTAATCCTTACTGGCAATTAGTAGGGAAGAAGGGAAGATAATCCCCATATACCCTCTATATGATATACTGCTATCCCCATCTTCCTACTACACCCTAGACCCTGAACCCTAAACCCTACGGCTTATATGGGGGCTAATATTTCCCTTATTCCCTACTAAGAACTAGGTTGGCCCCTAAAACCCTTTGAAAAATATTAGTATACAGGGTCCCTTATTAAAGCCATTAGGAAAAAATGACTATTTCAGGGGCCTACCCAAAGAACTGACAAGAATCTTTAAGCCTCAAAGTTTCGGCTGCCATCCTGGCCTCTAAGCCTCTACCCCGAAGAGCCTCAGCTCCGCCAAGCCTGTAGGGTTTAGGGACTTAAGGGATTTTAGGGTTTCAGGGTTTGGTGACAGCAGGTCGCATGCCTGACGCATCCTAGATTATGAGAGTGTGCAGGAGATTCCACCTTACGGTAACAGCTACGTAAAAATTAGTGGGAGTTCTACTAGCCGCTTTATAAAGCCCGTTGAAGAACAGCTGCTGGGAGATGGAATACAATAACCCAAGAGATCTCGTACTACCCGCCTGACCTACTGACCCACCCCAAATAATTTCCAAGTAAAGTTTAACTCAGGGATTTTCAAACTTATGTGGGCCTTACTTGAGGGTGCGGGATGTGAGGGTGCTGGTGGAATGAGATCCTCTGATAGACACCCTATATTTTCATGCAAACTACATACACACATACCTACATACAGACATACATACATTCATACCTACCGCATATCGCCCCTGGACAGCGCATGAATTCTGCCTGAAGCCGTACACGAAGGGTCTCCAGGGCGCGTTCAGCCTTCTCCAAGGCTGCCTTTCGGATGATCAGGCGTTCAGGATGCAGGGATTGCCGGCCTCTAGACATTAAAGCCCTAGGGCAAGGGCCCAGTTAAGATTTTAAAGACCAAGAGGCTAAGGTTTATAGGATTTTGATTGTGTCTTAGCTTTGGGGGGGGGGGGGGGGGNNCGGGAGGAGTATTTAGGGCACTGGGGTTTGCAGTGCCAGGCTCAGAGTTGAGTCTGCTGGGGTTTGCGACTAGCTTAGCAGGGTTGTACGAGATATTTGCAACATGTTGTCTGTTCCGTAGGAGATATATGCAGTTGATATAGTGGTCGTTTGGTGACATGTCGAAAGGTGGTTCTGGACAGACCAGCAGCATGCAACGAACCTAGGCGAACATTTGGGGAGCACTACGCCGTTTCGAAACCCTCAAGTTGAGGACCTATATTGGGGGTATATTGGGATAANNGGGATTATATAGGGATTATAGAGTATATATTGGGAGGTATTATCACTGGGCTTGGCAGCTGTGGGTCGACTTCACAACATGCTTTCTTCTGCGCGTGAATGGCCATCCAAACAACAAGCTGCGACGTTGGCATGTGGCTGCGTTTTCAAGGCTCCCTACGTTATGTATTTTAGCCTGAGACAAAGCTCAGGCATCATCGCCAACCAACTTCAGTTTTGATAACAGCACATGAACAAACTAGCAACCGCAACATTGCAATCTACAATCGTAGATGCATGCGCATGTGCCAAGAATTATGATGCATTATCATCTCTGGTGGAATCTCTTGAAAAACATCTTGTGACTGAGGGGTTTACGCCTCAAAAAGGAACAACAGGGGACTATCTTGCTGGGGTGACTTCATCTCTTCTGGATGAAGAACAACTCGATAATAACATCCCCAACATGTCCCTAAGCCCAGAACCAAATAATGTGGGGGCGGATTTAATGAGGATAGGGAGAAGAAGGATGGGCAGAATAATGCTGGCAAGTATGCAAGCTTCTACATACCGAAGTGCAACGGCTGCATCATGGAGTGGCGCTTTGAAATCCCAAACAATCGAGTTTGCAGTTTGACCTAGAGACTAAATTCAAGACGTTTTAACCCCCAAACCCTAAACCCAAGCCCCACATTGGAAAACCCAAAGCCCGAACACCTGATGCCTAAAATCCGCCCTGTAACCCCTCCGCCCCAAACCTTCATCCCCCAAGCAAAACCTAAAACTTCAACTACCCACATCCCAAACCTAGGCCCAACACCCTGAACCATAGGGGGGGTTCTCAAAATAGGAGCGGGGTAGATGATGACTACAAGAGGATTATAGGAACCCTTACAAGGATTCTCTCATGTTTTTTTTGGAAGCTCCTAGCTTTTGGAACTGCCTCCTCCTCGCTGGAGGGTGCTGGGGGCTCCTGCTGCTGCTGGGCATGGCCAGTTCATAGGGACCCCTAATCCCAGTCCCTTATATAAACCTTTGCATAATTCTTTACATGCCTCCCCTCCTGTCCTATATAACTAGGTAGTCTGCGTATTACCCCCCCCCAAGCCTGTGAATTTGGGGATTTGGGGATTGAAGCTGTGGGTAGGAGATTTGGGCTTTTGGGTTTGAGGCTTCGTTTGCGGTTGGGGTCCAGGGTGTACAGCGGTACGATCTGCTATCGCTCGCTGTGTTGATGCCACTCGACTCGACCGGACTCAATGCAAGATACATCATGCTGCCTATCTGAAGACAACTCAGGAAACTTGCGACCTGGATGCGGAAGCCCTCAAAGCAGTCAAAGGGCGCCAGTTAGGAACATCCATCGCCAGCCAAACCTCCCCCCAGCACACAACATGAAGATTTTGGTTGCCAACCTAATCAAGTTGCGAACTCAAACCACTTCGATAAACGCGACTGGATGGCATAACGCTCGCGCATGAGCCCGGCCTCTACAAAATTCAGCATGCAGGCGTGCCTTGAGTTGCAGCCCTTGTTGAATAAATGTATTGTATCGTGAACTTTGAAACCCAGGATTCAGTGATTCAAGCTTTCAGTGGCCGGCCGCAGAGGTGTAGGGTTTAAGCTTCAAAGGTGTGGCTTCTTAGTGGTTCAGACTTTCGTATCTATGGCTTAGAGGATTCGGGGTGCAGTGCTTAGGACTTAAGTTTTAGGGTTTTGTTTGTACTGCTATCCTTTATGATGGGATGTCAGCCCTACAATGAAGTGGGCCTAGACCCAGAAGGGAACTATTAAGTGATGCGCAGGCATGCAGGTACTTCCTGGGAGGTTCTAGGTAGGGCTACATGAGCTGTAGTCTAAACTCCTTAAACGGGGATTATAGGGATTATATAGGGTCTACGGTTTAGGGGTCGAAGCTCCTAAGGGGATCATACAGGGAATTATAAAGGGCTTTTTCAGGGGGACACTAGGAGTTTAGACTATAGCCCACTTGGGTATCCGAATGAGATCTAGCAAACACAGCAAACCCACGGAGGGATGGGGTTGGAGAAGGTCCTATAGAGCCCTGAAAATTTAGGGCCACATACTAGCCCTCTGGAATTAAGGCCCTAAACCCTTGAACCTTAAGCAAGCACATTTCAAGCCGAAGCCCTCCTCTTGTCCACGCATGGCGCTTTCTGCTGCCGACCCCTCGTCTGCCTGCGCGGAAGATGTTTGGTCTGTGCAAGGACCCAAGTAGCGGGATCAGGGTTTGGGGAAGGCATTGTATTACAACTGCTGCCCTAAACCCTAAACCCGAACTACTGTATGACAATGTTACAACTGCCTAGATTATATCTTACAAGGGAAAGGAACTCCTAATCTGGGTTGCTGTGAAGGAATCTAGAATCTACCCTACTATGCTGGGTATATATTGTAATTAATAATATCATTCCCGTGTTCTGGAAATCAAAAGTTCCTGAGCAGCAACCCAGTAATTTTTCAAGCTTCTACATTAGACAAGGATTCCGGCTAAATGCTTTGGGTGGTTGTCAAATGATGGTCCCTTTTTGGGTACCCTAAATATTAGGTGCCGTATTATGATAGGCATCCAAAATGGGACCCTAATTTTGACAACCTGCCTTTAGATTTTAAGGTTTAGGGCGGCTTCTCAAAAAGGGGTAGCCTCACGGCGGGAAAGGACCAACAAACAGTTGTACGACAGCCCTATACCAAGAAGTTCCCATATGACCTCAGTTTCCATTGAAGCTTCCAGCATCTTTTGGCTTGGATTCTCGGTTATTGGTTGCTATTGAGGCCACCGCCCTAGATTCTAAAATCTTGGCAATTACTTAGGCCCCTTCCCTACACCCTAAGCCCTAAACCCTAAACCCAAAACCCCTAAGCCCCTA
>CAJNIZ010046968.1:12294-38004 GCA_905231905.1 Symbiodinium pilosum | reverse complement strand
ATGGTTCCTTTTTGGATCCCTATCATAATACGGCACCTAATATTTAGGGTTACCCAAAAAGGGACCATAATTTTGACAACCACCCATATAGGGGTATAATCGAGGCATAATGGAAAACAAAATGGAAACTACTACTTCGGATTTGGGCTTATATGAAGTGCCCCCCCCCCAACCTCAGCCTCATCCTAAATACCTATCGCCCTCAGGGTTTAGGGGTTTAAGGGCTTCGGAGTTTAGGGGTTTAGGGTTTAGGGGTTTAGGGTTTAGGGGTTAAGGGTTTCTCTTAGCCACAGCTTCGGACAACTTTCTTTCTGGTTGGGCGTTATTAACAGGACATGACCTGCCTGTATCTTGATCTTGACTACATTCTTGTCACTAGCCCCTTATGCCTACATCGTAGTTTCCATTTTCTTGTGCATTATCCCTTCGCATCTCCTATATAACCCTATAATATAGTAGCTTCCATTTTCTTTTCCATTATCCCTATACAACCCCTACATAACTAGCGGCATACATTGCCACGCTTGGGGAGCCAGCGCTCACTACGCGCAGTAGTGACGATGATGATGAACATGAATCTTCTCAAAATAAGAACATCTTGATAGCCACCAATAAACGGACTCACAGGTTTTGTTCGGTAGTCCTGGCCATGACGATTTTGGAAACTCCGAGGGTATGAAGCAGGGCAGAAAAACTTTGTCACAAACAACGTCAATGCTGCCAACAGGAGAGTTATGCACAGGCAGTTATAAGTAGGGTCATACTTTGGATGGCGCTATAACCCAAGTTAAGGGACGAATGACCCCATACGACAACCCATAACCCTTCAAACAATCCCAAGAACCCAAAGCTCCGACATAAACCCTACATTATCACAGTGTCCGTTTCTCCTTCCATTTCAACTCGCAGATGATTCTCCACTGTTTCCTATTATAAGTGGAAGCCTAAACCTGAAACCCTAAAGCCTAAACCCCCTAGACCCTAAACCCTAAACCCTAAACCCCCTAAACCCCAAACCCTAAACCCTAATCCAGGGCAAGCTTCTGGGCCGTGACTGCCACGTTCTTCACCAGAACATGGGGAGCCAATCGGCCGGAAAGAAGGGCCGACCTGTGGAATTGTGAGTTTAGGGTTCAGGGTTTAGGGTGTAGGGTTTAGAGTTTAGGGCTTAGGGCTCAGGGTTTAGTTAAGGTTAAGGGTTTAGTGTTTAATCCGAGCAAACTGCAATAAAAGGAACCATATTTAAAGAAATTGTTTCAGGTGGATTCAACCACCAAAGACTAGCTACAATTAGGTGGCTTTTCGTATGGGGAAAAGGGACCAGATCTAAAGAAAATTTTGGGGAACCTATCCCGAGAATAGAAATATTAAATACATTCCTATTCATTTTTAACTTATAGAGGCCCAAGAGCCCCAATGACGCAGGAATGCATTCCTATTCAATTTTAATTGAATTCCAGGAGCCCCAATCATTCTTTTAATCTGGCACCATCCATTTCTTATTCTGGCGGGGGGGGCGGGGGGACCCCCCAAACCCCCAAACTGATGAAGTGCTAGGATTACGGTTTAGGCTAGGTGTTAAAGGCAACTAAACATGGCTGGCGGTGGTTCTACCTGTCACCTGTCATGTCTCTATACAAAATAATGTAGACCCATGATTAATAAACACTCCTCCTTTTAAGGGCCTAAATATTAAGATCCCTATTATAATGCCTATAAAGGGGAGGGGGGTTATTATAACAGGGGTCTACATTCAATCAAAATAGGCCCCCGACAAGTGCCTAAGAGCGAAAGTGAGAGCAACTGAGAGAATATCGTAGCTCCGCTTGCTACTACAACTCTGACTTATACTGCTGCCGTTGTCTTTTCTGCTAACGCTGCAGTCATCACGGCGTGGACCCTTAACTTAATCTAGAAACCCCGGAACCCTAAACCCTAGCCCCATGCCAACTACTGTCTTGCCTCCAGACTGGCTGGCAGACATGTTTCGTTCAGCCTTTTCTGAAAGCGATTTGGAAACGTTCTTCACCAAAAAGCATAGCTGCAAAAGCGTTCGAAAAAAAGTCAACGCCTGTCTCATTCTAATACTCCCTACTCTTTGTAAAATTAACGGGTATGTAAAAATTGCACTTGCCCAAGTAATCAGAAAAGTAACGCGAATAAAGCTTCCATTCGGAGCGAGAGCGGAAATGCCAAAAGAAATGGCTAGCATCAAAACCTATCAACGGCAATGACGGTAATGGATGAAGAGGTTTAGGTTTACAGTCTAAACTCCTTGGGGTTATATCGAGGATTAAGGGTTAAGGGTTCAGGGTTTAGGGTTCGTTGTGCTGCAAGTTACCCTAGAATCCTAGAATCCTTAAACCCCGAAGAACCGCAGAACCCCAAACCCCTAGAAACCTAAATCCTAAAACCCCAAATCCCCAGAACCCGAGGGGAAGAGAACTCTGAAAAGGTACCAAAACCCTTGCGCATCGCTGGGGCCTAAATCTCTAATCCTCTATTTAGGGTTTAGGGTATAGGGTTTGGGATTCAGGGTTTAGGGTTTAGGGTCAAGGATTGAGGCTTCAGGGCTCCAAATGAAGGTTTCCTAAAGATTAGGATTGCCTTTTATTGGGGGGTGCTCATAATCAAGATTATAAGAGTTGGGGCCTATTTCGGGGTCCCCCAAACAAAAAAAAACGGATAAAGCCCATATGAAGCCTATACCCAGTTTGCATTTCATGTTCCATGTTCCCTTCCAGCTGATTCTCAACTGTCAGGCTTCTACCCCTAAACCCTGAACACTAAATCCCAAATAGTGGCTTCCCTTTTCTTTTCCAAGATCCCTAGACCCTCTAGATATATATATATATACACCTTAGGAGGACCCCCCACCCTGTAATATTGGTATTCATAAATATTAGAGGACCCTAAGATAATCCCTGTTATCCCTTATAGTCACTATTACTGGGTGGGGGGTTCCACCTAATATATACCTAATACGTAAGGGATGAGGCCTGGCAGGCCCACAAATGCGGTAGGAGTAGTGGCGGTCAAGGACAATGCCATCTGCTGCAAGGGCGTCTATGGCGGGCGTGTGGACCTGTGTAGAGGGTTTAGGGGGCTCGGGTTTAGGGTTTATGGTTTAGAGTTTAGGGCAGAGTTTAGTCTTTAGAGTGGGGTGAGGGTTTTACGGTAAGGGATCTCGATTGTCATTATCACTACTACTACTATTATTATTACTACTACTACTGCTGTTACTGTCACTACCAATATTACCCTAAACCCTAAACCCTAAAAAACCCTGAACCCTAAACCCTAAACCCTAAAAACTTGTTGTAAAAACTCGGAGTGTGGACCTCCAGCTGTCCCTGCTTCTCATCAGCTGTCTGCGAACTCTTCCTGGGTGCTACTCTGGTTTAGGGTTTAAGGTTTAGGTTTGGGAGGTTTCCTAAAATTTGGGGCACCAGACCGGGAGTTCCCATGATGAGGATGATACTACGGTGGATACTAAAAATCCTGCATGACCCTATGTATCCTAAACCTTGGGAGTAATGGTAATATAGTATACATGGGACATGCCGGATTGTTGGTATCAACAGTAGTTTGGGGTCTACATGGGGGTTCCCCTATTTCTCGAAACTACCATTTATGAATGAGTCCCGCATGAACCCCATTTACACCACAGACCCTCAACTCTGTATGGATCCCAAAGTGCCACCTAGCATCCGATGGTAGCCAATGTTGGCCCAGCCCATGTCATCCGCTAGGATGAACAAGATGTGAGGCTTGTGCCTGCTCCTGGGTTTAGGGTTTAGGGTTTAGAGTTTGGGGTTTTGGGTTTAGAGTTTAGGGTTTAGATTTTAGGGTTGAGGGTGAGGGTGTAGGGTTGAGGGCTAAGGGTTTAGGGCTTAAGGTGGTTGATGTGAAGGAACTTAAATTCAAGCTACCGCAGTATGCATATGTAGTAAACATCATCTCCTTAGTCTCCTTATTATGGTGAGTTAGTTTCATGTAAGTTCCCCAACATCCTATATAACTCAAGTTGCCCTACATAACACCTATGTAGCCCCGCTTTCCATGTCATTTTCCATTGGGTTGTTTATTTGGTTTTTAGCGAAACCCCAACCCCTAAACCTATACAACCCTATATATTCGGGACTTAATGTATCCCTATGTAGTCCCCGTAGTTTCACTTCAAATCCCACCCACTCGAATCAGGCCATTTACTTGATTTGTTTTAATGACCGCACAGGCTCGTAGGCTGACTCGCAACCAAGGTAGCACCGGCCACCACGGCAGTCACCCACGGTAGGAAATGCGACTTCATACTGACTCTCTAGCTGGGCTATAGTAAAGAGGAAAGACTGCGGCCAGACTTAAGGGTTTCGGGTTGGGTCCTGCCCCCACCCATGAACAGTCTATGTGAGGGTCATATTAAGGGCAATACATACGAGTAATTACATTATAGGTCATATCCAGCTGTAAATGAGCGAGGGCGGTCTCCAAGTTTAGGGTGTAGATGGGCTTATGAGAAGGTGAACTAGCTGCAACAGACTTAAGTTCACCTCAAGATGTGTGCAGGGTTTCTTCGTTTCTCGCAGCCCCTCTTATTTACTGGTGGGTAGTAAGGAATCAAGGAATATATTGAAGAGGGATTATGTCATAAGGAGTCTATTCCCTTATTCCGTACCAACCACGCTAAACCCTAAACCCTAACCCTAAACCCTAGACCCTAAACCCTAAAGCCTAAAGTAGGTTTAGGAGGCCTGGTCTGAGAATGGACTGTTCCCTGCAAAGCTCTGGGAACTTTCAGCACTGTTGGTGTAAGTGGGGGCTTCCCAAAATTATTATGGTTATGTCGGTGTTATATTGGGATAATGGAAAATAAATGGAAACTACTATTTAGGGTATAGGGTTTAGGGATATGGGGGTTTCCCAAAATTAGGGGTACCCTTTTGGGGTCCCCATTTTCAGGACTGTAGTATAGTGGGGTCTATATTGGGGTCCCCTTATTCTGGGTAACTACCAAGTTTCCTGGCCAAATCAACCCTAAACCTTACACCCTAAACCGCGTCACGTGGCATGATTCCAACGGATACTTTCAGCCTGGTGGTTCCAGGGAATGAAGTCAGGAAAAAGAAGCTGCAAACTACTGAATTTTGGATTGCACACGGGCTCATAGCTGCTATATGAGCTATAGTTTACACTCCTAGTATCCCTAGCCCCCTTCAAGGAGTTTAGACTATAGCTCATATGAATCCCTTCATCCAATCCCCACTAACAATAATCAAATTCATAGATCATGCATGCACATCCTGTGCGTCCGCTAGATTTATCCTGCAACTAACCGCCAGGTTGATCGACAAGTTCAACAACAATTAAGCCCTAAACTGGGTTGCTGTTAAGTGACTTAAATTAAGTTACCATAATGGGTATATATAGTTAATAATAGGGTTTCTCCAATATAGTAACTTAAATTAAGTTCCTTAACAGCAACCCAGTAAACCCCTCCTTAACCCTAAATCCTAGACCCTAAACTCTAAACCGAAGCAGCGCGACAAACAAGTGGGAGACTTTTGGGCACAAGCCTGCTGCTCTTACGGCACAGCTGCTAGCCCAAACAAGGTATTTGCCAAAAGGTGCATTGGTTTAGGGTTGAAGGTCGAAGGGTCTAGGGTTAAGTGATTTCTCATGTTTAGGAGCAGACTCCACGTAGCTCTCTCCCAGTATGGCCGTTATGTCATCGTTATGACCATCAGGAGGATAATGAATTTAGTCATAATACCGTTTAGGTCTCATGGTTCATGGTTTGCTTGTGTGCTTGCATCGATGTCTTGGGTTCAGGGTTCAGGGTTTGCTTGCTTGCATCGTTGCCATCGGCTAAGGGGTTCCCACCCTCCCCCGACAGTGAAACCTGACCAACGGCAAGCGGAGCTGAGCTTACGCTTCGGGCAGGAATGGGTATGTGCCACTTTGAAAATGGAGTAGAGTTATGAGCATGCTTATGCTCGTATGGTGAATTTTTTAGTCTTGCGTGCTCAGGCAGTCGTCCACTCCGCTTTCGGAGTCCAGGTGGGATGCCACGACTTGAGCAGACTGTTCGAGAAAGGCCCGATCGGTCATGTTCTTGTGCAGCTGCCAAAGGTCCTGCTTGAGAGCGGAAGCTAGATATTTGCATGCAGAATGCCCACAAGTCCTACGGTTGCTCACAACGCTAAAACGGCTCCTGTTTGAAATGCTCCAGTTCTTGCGAATCTGGGACATGCACGCTGGTGTAGAAACCCTCGACATCAACAAACGGACCTATGAAGCCGCCGTTCCACATCCCCTGCAAGCAGGCCCGAATTGTGGGCGCACCCTGGTCTGCTTTTGAAGCCTCCGAGTTCAGTACCTGGAGCTCTTCCTGCAAGCTTGCCAGCAGAGCCGCATACTCTGCGTGGGAGGCTAGGTCGCTGTGCTCACCGGGATCAACGTCAACGTTGAAGAGACAGCCTCTGCCACAGTCTACGACCATTGCATCATGCCAGTACCGGGTCTCGTTATGGTCGATTCGGAGCTTGTGTCCGAGAACATCTACATAAGCGAAACTGGGACGTTTACTGCTGCAGTTCGGAAATACAGGCCCAGTCCAGAGGCTGTACTCCTGCTTGCCCGTAATCAGCTTGTAGGGCCACTTGAGCAGTGTCTCCTTGCTTAGATGCAGCGTGTCAGGGCGGCCATTGCTGCCCGAAAGTATGTTCTGCATCTGTGGCCGGCCATCCACAGGACCCAGGAGCGGCAAACCCTTGAGACTTAGCTCTTCGTTGGCCTTGGCCGCAGCCTCGTCAAAGTGGCTGACCCCTGCGAGGCTGGACAAAGTGGCATACCAATCTGAAATATGGATCACACCATCAAAGCTGCTGCCACGAATCCTTGGTGGGACGAAGCCGCCAGAGATAAACGCGTTTGTGCGGATTCCTCCCTCCCACTCTGCAAACTTTCCACCCCTAAGCGGGTAGTTATTCCCTGCAGCTCTCAAATGGACAGCCCCGCCATTGTCGGAAATGAAGACGATAAGCGTGTCGTCATAAATATGCCGACTCTTCAAAGCTTCAACAAGCCTCCCCACGATAAAGTCACAGTAACGCAGGTCTGCCGATATCCGCTTGCGGCGCGAGGTCCATGCAAACTTCCGGTCTACCCCTGTCTTTGCAAAGGCTTCCTGAACTCGGTCTTCCATTTCTAGAGCAGACTTTCTCGTCTCTAGGGGAGTGTGCACAAGCTGCGAAGCGAACGTGAGAAACAAGGGCGTAGAGGGATCATGATCCTCGATGAGCTTCAATGCATACTCCAGAAGCATGGCCTCTTCCTTGTTAAGATTTTAGGGTTTGGGATATTATGCATCAGGGTTTTAGGGGATTACAGAAAAGGAAACTATTATTTGGGGCTTAGGGTTTCGGGTTTAGAATTAAGGGCTTAGAAGAGTTGAGGTTCGGGTGTAGGATCTGGGAGTTGAGGTTCGGGTGTAGGATTTGGGATTTACGATTGGTTTAGACGTACTATAAAAATGATTCTGTTGATTACAGGGCCCCATCCCCAACTAAATCCTAAGCCCTAACTCCTAAACCCGAAGTAATGTAGTAGCTTGTCCCATCCCCAAACACCCCAAGCATGACTGCAGTTTCCAGTAGGCTTCGTAGCAGCTCTCAGGCAAACACTCATCCGGATCCTCAGTTCCAGAGAGAACGAATCCTCTAGGGTTTAGGATTTAGGCTTCAGGACTCAGGATTTAGTGTTCAGGCTTTAGGGTTCAGGGTTTAGGATTTAGGATTTAGGGTTTAGGATTTAGGATTCAGGATTTAGGGTTCAGGGTGTAGGGATGAGGACGTCAGGATGCGGCGTCCAAGGATGATCCAGGCAAAATCCAGTGTTGCTTTGTAAGCACACCCTAAACCCCGAACCCCTACACCCTGAAACCCATAGTCCCCCTTAAATAGATAGAATATGGCTTTGGGGCATATTATAATATGATCCCCATACACCCCATATTCTATCCACTTAAGGGGGCCTATAAACCCTACCCATCATCATCCTCACTTGTTCGAAAAAACTGCACCAGGTAGTTTTTCTGGAATTCCGCGTTCAAAGCATCTCGAATAACTGAGAAGCTTCCACAGCTGAAATGAGCAATCATTAAGCTTAGGTCGATGCCCCCTATAGTAATAGCCCTTGAACATGGAGTTAATAAGGCCTTATATACCTACAATAGTTCCGCAGTACCCATTACTGGGTGGGGGATTGACCCAACATTAAGCTTTGAGTGTTTGATGCATTCGTGGTAGGGTTGCTAGTTGGATCTAACGTCTCGGCTTTGGGATCAATGCTAGTAGGCTCAGAAAACTTAGTATTTAGGCTGTAGACTCAGTTGTAAGTCCCAGAATGGCCTGCATATACACGCCGATATAACTGACTAGTTTGCTTACTTACTTACTTACCTACCTACCTACCTACTTCCTTACTTACTTGAAGTGTCGCCAGAGTGTCTAAACAAAGCCTGTGATGCAGGACCTCGGGCATTTATGCTGCATGCAACCTGACCTTCCCTGCTGTGAGCAACACTCTGTTCCCTAAACCCAGCGGTATCTCTGCTCCTCCTCATACCCTGCGTCATCATCTCTTCCTCTCCTGCTCGTCCTTCTACTCCTCCTCCTCCTCCTCCTCCTCCTCGTTCTCCTCCTTGCCTCCTCCTGCAAGTTTCCCAAAATTAGAGGTGCTATTAAAGAGGAGAAAGGGGCTTTATAGGGGTTATGTAAAGTTATACAGTTATACAGGGTTTAGGATTTAGGGCCCAAATTAGCCTTGGTGGGGGGTTCCCATAATAAGGACGTTATTATGGTTTGGGCATGGATGCTCTGGTAAACCTATGCTCTCGAACATGGATGTTATTATGGTTTGGGCATGGATGCTCTGGTAAACGTACGCTCTGGAACATGGATGTTATTATGGTTTGGGCATGGATGCTCTGGTAAATGTACGCTCTCGAACATGGATGTTATTATGGTTTGGGCATGGATGCTCTGGTAAACCTATGCTCTCGAACATGGATGTTATTATGGTTTGGGCATGGATGGTCTGGTAACTGTATGCTCTGGAACATGGATATTGTTATGGTTTGGGCACGGATGCTCTGGTAAACGTATGCACTAAAACCCTAAAACCGTGAAAAAATGCACGAAACACCACGGCAAAATATGCCAAGTGCTCCAACCACCTCCTTCTGCTGCGCATCCCGCAGCTCACCCCTCCTACGCAATCCACTATCACGTCCACCACTACTGCTGCTCCTTCTGGTGCTATTATTCTCCTACCTTACACCCTGAACCCTAAACCCTAAAACTAGCAGATGCTCGCTGCAAGGGTTGTCTGGAATACTTGAAAGGACGTGCAAAACTTCATTGAAACATTGGCACAGGGGCATCTTTGTCGCAGCCTACCATGGTGTAGGACTTGTTCCTCACCGGAACATTGCAGCCCAGTTCGGCAGCCATGGTCGGCCCCACGCCGCCGCGGTAGGTTGCATTGTACAGGGAGAAATCCTGAAACTTGTTGAAACAGACATCCAACAGCCACTTCTCCTGTGCATGGTCTCTTGACCAGTAGTCTGCGACCGATTGCAAATGGCCCAGGAAGGAATCAAAGCCTCTACCGAGTGGCGTGTGTTCCGGTGTGGCCATGCCGGCATCCCACTTGCCTGAAGGATGGCAACTGATTTTTGGATGACAGGACTGCACTCTGGACTCCAAAACACAGATTTAGATGGCGTTCATTTGTCAATCCGGCCTAGGTAATGCGTCGCATAGCCGGCTTGCTTCAACTTGCTGCCGATGCCCGTCATGTTGCGCGGAATGCCGTAGAAGCCGGAGACATTGTCTTGCGGATTCCAGAACAACTGGGTCGTCGAAAGGCCGTCGGGTAGAGGCGGGAAGCGACTAGGCAGACGACCACTTAGCAAAGAACACCTGGATGGCCCAGATTTTGAGGATGCGTAGTGCCTCTCCAGCAGAACGCCCTCTTGGATCAGAGCGTCTAAGTTGGGAGTCTGTGTCTCCGCCTTTCCCTGTACCTCCGCCGGGTTTCGACCTTTTCGGTGGGCACCTATGCCCGCCCAACCAACATCATCTGCGACGAATAAGAGCACGTGGGGCCTGCGCTGGTCATCTGGCACTATGACGCACGACCAAGAGCGGTGTCTGAGGGCCTGCGCTTCTGTAGCGACAGCTTGTGCTGCAACAGCCCCACATCCACCTTGCAGTCCTGATGCAAAAGTCAAAACACATGCCTGAAAAATCGCTGGGGAAACAGATAAGGCGAAACTGTCTCACAAAACCGGCCTGGCAGGGCTCACCTCAGTCTTCCAAGCTCTGAGCAAAAAGTTTGCTCCGCACTTCCTGGGACACCCACCATTGTCGGCCTCAAGAGAACAGCATGCGGAAGCCTCAGTGATGGGCTACTGGGCTGCTGGATATGGTTACCCATCATGGGAGTACCCCTTATGGGGTATATGGGAATCTTATTATAATATACCCAAGCCATATTCCCTATATAACCCAAATCTATGGCACGACAGCTTGCCGCAGGCAAGCAACCAGCAGGCATGCAGTCACCAGTCGGCACATGGCAGAATGGCGGATTGACAATGGACGCCGCTGTGCGCTGCATGCTTGCTTCCACATTAGATTAAACCGAACAATCCAGTTCCACCACCATGAACCATTTATATGCATTGCTACATGGACAGAAACCCACTTACCGGAAAATCATTGCATTTCACGAGAGTAGTCATGATTCTGAGTATCAGTATTACCCTAAACCCTAAGCCCCTGAGTATCAGTATTACAGGGTAGCTGGAATCGGATTAAAATCTAGTGCGGCTGTGACCTGGACAGGGCAGCGTCGCACAACTGCCCCATCTGTGCACGCGCATGTGGGGGGCTTCTCAACACAAGGGTGCCCGTATGAGCCCTAAACCCCAAACCCTAAACCCAAACCCCTAAACCTCAAAACCTAAACATTAAAACCATTTGGATCACGGAGCCCTCCCTAGGGATTACTTTGAAGATCGTCCCTCTCTTCCGGACTACAGGCACCTTATACAAATATAATATATAATACACGATGAAACATATCATATAATACAATACACAATACAACATCACATAAAATATAATGTACGACATAGTACAACACGTAATATCACATACAATATGAGGCGGCGTCAAAATTACTTGTTTGTTCTCTCTTGGTTTCTGAATTAGGGCGTCCCCTATCGATCTTGGGGATTTTTGAGCAATATCCGCCTAGACTAAACGAAGTAAACGGTAATTTTGACCGCGACTCATATATATATTCTAGATTATAGCAAGGCTTTGTATGTCCTGCCTGCCCGCCCCGACTGCAAACGCTTCGTGGAGACAAGCATTCCATTTTGATCCGCCAGTTGCAAGCTGTAGATCTAGGCACGCTCAGATGGTTTCCGACAATGCAACACGTGCTGGAGTCGAGGATGTCGCTGAATTCACCTGGCTGGCCACGGCTAGCCCACAATCAAGACCAAAATTCGGTGCATCGGTGCCCCAGAAATCGTAATTCCCCTAAATAGGGGGCTCCTATATACTACAACCCTTATTCATGGAGACCCCCAAAAAAGGTATTCCTAATTTCGGGACACCGCTAAACCCAAAACCCCATATATCATGTCCACATATAGCCTGTATACCCCTTATATAATACAACCTTAAGTTTGTCCATGCAGGGCAACAAAAGCAAAGCACACTTCAGGATACCGCACAGATAGCGGCCCATGCGGCAAAGGGATTCATCACCTGACCTACTAGGGTTTAGGGTTTTAGGCTTTAGCGTCTAGGGCCTTGGGTTAGGCTCTAAGGTTCAGGATTTAGGATGGAAGAAATCTTGCATGCCCAAAAATACAAAAAACTGGGGGGTACCTAGTACCAAACCAGCACGGTTTTCAACGCACTCTGCGTGAGGGTCATAAACGCTATCTGCGGGCTAGAGTTCAAAGTAGAATGTGCTGAGTCAGCACGTACTACTCTACTCCAGGTGTTGTGAAACAGACACTCAGCTAATTGCTTGTCCTTCCTGCTGCGCGGTAGCAGTCTTGGCATGTCTGATGGGAAACATTGAACGCATCCAAATTGGCCTTGAAAACCTGGTGTGCCGGGCAGGAACTCAAACTTAGCTAGCTTCAAAAGGCAACCCTACTTCTTACTATTTATCATTAACACGGCAACTTGGCTTAAGATTCTTTAACAGCAACCCAGAAACCTCCACCGCAGCTGCATACACCACCTCGTCCAAGTCATCGTGCCAGCCCATTAGCTCCGACTCATCATGGGCCGAATTGGCTGACTTTCGAGTTGAGCTTGGGCGCGTATTTTTCTGAGCTGACTTGAAATAAGTTACCATAATATGTATGCACAGCAAAAAATGTGTTCCTCATAATCAACAGCAACTTGCTTTTAAGTTCCTCATCAGCAACCCAGCTACAAAGTCCCAAGCATGGCAATCACCACCGAACATCTCATGGAACAGGCAAGCGGAAAGGTCCCACTCTTCTGTGATACCCACGAATGCAAAGCCTTCACGCACACGCTTAGCAGCCTCTTGTGCGACTTCCAGGGTGATCTTTGAACGGTTTGGGTCCAATGTTTGCGTGTCCGGGTGCTCAGTCATAATCCTGGGTTGCTGCTAAGGAACCGAATTAAAGTTGCTATAATAAGGATACCCTATCATTTACTGTATACCCATATTCTGGTGACCTAGCTTAACTTCATTAACAGCAACCCAGAATCTGGTATGCCATGCCACCTTTCCAAGATTCTGCAAAGTCTAGAACTGGAACCTTGGGCACATCCTTCCCAATGTAGGTGCATTTCTGGACCCGCGGGTCTTCATGTAGATATTCCTCATAATCGCGAGCTGCCAGATTGTTCTGGTCATCGTGGTACCCTGAGAGAATTCGCTGATCAGGGTCACGGAACATACCCATCAACTTGCCTCGCTGGGCAGCATAGTTTTGCCTGATTCCGCGTGGGGTTTTAGAGTTTAGGGTTTACTTCCTGGTGGGGCCCATAATGAGGATTTGGGGTCCCCTACGTTGGAAAACCACCCCCATTCCATTGAAATGCTATAAAAAGCTGCAATGGGTTTCCCTTGTTGCTTTTTTGGGTGTTAACATAAGAAGAGCTGAACCATTTTCAACTTTGATCCAGTTACATTGTAGGATGCTTTTCATACTCCGGATGTTGCGGACATAGAAATTTGCTCTGATCACAGACTTGCTCGCAATAATCCAAGTTCCACTTTGTCAGAAAGCACTCTCCAAGCAACTCTTTCGACAGCGTCAGGTCGCTCATACCTGGGCAAACGCCTGGGTTGCTGTTAAGGAACTTAAATTAAGTTACCATAATGGGTATATATAGTAAATAATAGGGTTTCCGCAATATAGTAACTTAATTTAAGTTCCTTAACAGCAACCCATGACTTGCTAAGAGATGTTGTAACCAGGAACTACGCTCACCAAGACCCTAAACCCCCTCACCAAGCTGCAAACCCTAAACCCTACTTCCTCAACACCTTTGGGCTATGTGGAGCCCTAACGCGTTAAGGTCATTTTCCCACCCGCCAGGCCTCTCGCAGCTGATGCTGCCTTCCACTTCGGTTTTTGTTGCGCTGTTTCAAGGCTTAGGGCTCAAGGGATCCCATCATAGGACATACCGCCCAAGATGGCCATAAAAAGGAATCATTAGAGAAACCAGAGGTGTCTGAGAAGGTCTGTTCTATTTGGGCGCTCCTGCGGCCGTTCAACGCAAGCATGCAAAATGGCTGCAGTGCCCAGCCAGCCATCACTGCGTGTTTCTGAAATGTATGGGGTTTCCGGCAAGTAGAGGTACTTTTTTGAGGGGGTCCCTATAGTAGGGGTTGGAATTATTTGGGCGTCTATGTTGGGTGCCCCTGTTGGGAAATTGCCATTTGCGGAGCACAACACAAGCTGCAGACGATCAATGTACGCTTAAAAATCCGTTCGTTGTACGGCACCGGACCACTTAACGTCGTGCGTGCGCGCGGCTTCCGGCTGCGCAAAGTGCGCAAACATCCCCCGGGCGGTCCCTTAACCTTATGTCGCCTAATGTAGTCCCAAGATCTCCTACTGAGATCCACTAAATCTCCCGCTACAACGGAAACCTGACCTAGAGTCTAGAGCAACTACCAAACATCATCATAAATGTATATTTACACATATGTATACAGTTCCCCTTTAGTAGATAGAATATGGCTTTGGGCATATTATAATACGATCCCCATATACCTCATATTCTATCTACCTAAGTGGAACTATATGTATAGAGTTGAGGAGAAGGCTCGTGGGTTTAGTTCACGGCTTAGACTCGCATGTTGCTGGGAGCTTGCAATGCTCGAGACGCGCAAGGAGCGCATGAAGTCACAATGCAAGTTCCCAGCTATAGTCCTCCTTGAGTAGGTTAAGATGGGGTACATGGGGCTCTGATTTTGATGTTGGGCAATTCCATACTCTACCCACTTAAGGGCGACTATACTAGATGCCTCCAGCTGGAAACAACCTTCTGCTGTGGTTTAAGGTTTGCGATTCAGGGCCTTGGGGACCATTGGTTCCTCTGTGATGCCCCTAAACCCCGAACCCTGGATCCCTAAACCCAAAGAGGTTTTAGGGTTTCCCTAAACCCAAAGCCCTAAAGATAGTTAAGCCATAGTCTAAACAACTTGTATCCCCGTTAATATACCCTAGAGTAGTCCCCTATATGATCCCCCATATAACCCCCTTTAAGGAGTTTAGACTATGGCTCATTTTGGTCTATTCCATCTTTTCTTCCCTTTGAGGCCCCTCAGGGCCTTCCATAGGCTGAGAACTGCCCACTTCACAGGGATCCTGGGTTGGCTCCCAGGGTTTAGAGATTAGAGTCTAGGGTTTTTAGGGGTTTCGGTTTAGGGGTTTAGGCCTTAATGTTTAGAGATTAGAGTCTAGGGTTTTTAGGGGTTTCGGTTGAGGGGTTTAGGGGTTTAGGCCTTAATGTTTAGAGTTTAGAGTCTAGGGTTTTTAAGGGTTTCGGTTTAGGGGTTTAGGGGTTTAGGTCTTAATGTTTAGAGTTTAGGGTTTAAGGTTTAGGGGTTCAGGGGTGTAGGGGTTTAGGGGTTTAGGCCTTAATGTTTAGAGGTTAGGGTTCAAGGTTTAAGGTTTCAGGGCCCTAAGAGCTTGGGGTTGAGCGATTTGTACGTTCAAGGGCTTAGGCTTTTCAAAGGCCTATTCCTGAAGTCCTCGCAGCCATACCTAGGGCTCCCAGCTACTTAAATAGTAGGCTACTGGGCTATGTAACTATAGGGTATATAGAACCCAGTTCCCATTATTTAGGTAACTGGAGCCCTAGGGATAAGGCATGTTTTTGTTTTCTACAGATGTGTCCAAGGAAAGTCGCACGGCATACAAGATATAGTCATCCATAGGAGGCCAGGACGGAACAAGACGCCCAGAAACACACTCCACGACTCTCATACTTTAGGGTTTAGGGTTTAGGGTTTAGGGTTTGGGTTGCCCAGAAGATTGCACTGAACAAGTTGGGCCCAAAAACCAGGGCCAAAGGCTTGGAATCTCACAGCTAGCGGGATCCTGAAGTATGCTTACCGGTGCTTCAGGGAGAATGGGGGAATGGATGGATCCCTAAAATTCCCTAAACCCTAAACCGTCTTAATTCTTATTACTCCCCCGTTAAGCACCAGTAGGGATGGGGTGGTGCTCTGTTTTGCATCCGGGCTTCAGAATGACCAGGCTCCTGCTGCCCCGAAGCCCTCAACCTCAAAAACTTCCATGTCATTCCAAGCCTGAACTGTAAATCCTTCAAGGGGATTTTGGTTACCCCAACCCTTAAGTTAGGACCTTGTTATACTTATATGATAGTGCCCTAATTTTGGGGGGTTGGGATTACCAACCTCCTCCCATCATTAACCTCCTAAAGCCTCTTGAAAGCTAGACCTCGCGCCTGAAGTATCAAATGCGGAAGCTAAATCCTGAGGCGGGGTTGAGACGTGTCTTCCCCACCCTAAACACACACGGAAGCCCAAAAAGAGACCTACCCCTCTACGCTGGTCCCTTGGAGACTGGTTCGGGAGGGGTCATATTTTTGCGTAACAAGTGATAACCTTTCTCATGTAACGCTCAAGAAATCCTCTTTGAACTTGGCAGTGCATCCAGGAAGCCCACTCCCCAAAAAGTGCACCTTACAATCCTTAATCCTCGAAACACTCAAACAACCTTCCCCGAATCCGCTAAATCCTCAAAAAAGCTTCCCTAACCTACACACTAAACCCTAGAAACACTTAACTTATTGAGGGTAAGTAGGGAATAAAGGGAATATACGCCCCATATAATTTATTCGCCTATCCGCAACTAAACCCAGGTAAGTAAAACTAACACTTTTTTGCCAAGACCAGGATCACAGGAGAGTGCGGCGCCGGAGACTTGACTCCTCATTCGATTACTGCCGGGGCCCATGTTCACACGATTTGGGGTTTAGGGCCCCTTTACAAGCGGTTATGCAGGGATGTTATGGGATCTATAGGAAGATGTGGGACTGCTTTGGGTGATTTAGGGTTGTGGGAGGGTTTTGAAGAATCACATAGTTTGGGATTTTTTCGATTTTGTGTAGAGGCCTATTCAGTGCAAGTAGTGTCTTGTGATACTTGCCTGCACCTAGACATAACAATAGTTTCGGCTTCTACACTATCCAGGGGTATTGGGGTTTAGATGTGGGGGCGGGGGGCGCTTTCAGTTTTGCGTTTCCCGAATCACCAGAACCCTACGCCCTAAACCCCAAACCTTTAACCCGAGGCAGTAGCTCAGGCACCCTTAGTGCAAGACCGTTTCCATCAAGGGGTTTAGGGTTTAGGGTGTTTAGGGTTTATGGCCCCTTCTCAATGCTAAGCCCTCAACTTTGAACGCCAAGTGGTGCCCTTAACGGTTTCAAGGGCATGCGATTGTAAGGATCCTACTAGCTACACCAAACACTATATAATTCTCTGTTGGGTTTGTTATGCTTTTTTGTGAAGGAAACTCTAGGCCCTAAACCCTAGACCCTCAATCGTACTACCCTGCCCCAAAAAGGAAATACTTAGGAGGCTTTTGGGTCGGTAGTTTAGGGGTGTGGGATTCAGTGTTGGGTTTACTTGCCGGGGGTTACTAGTAGGAGTAAGGGAATATAGTATGGGAGGACTATATCAGGATTATATACCTTTATGTCCTACTACCCCGAAGTAAATTTAGGTCAAGGTTTTACAGCTTACGTTAAGGGTGCAGGTTAAAGGGTTAGGATATTAGGCTTGTAGGGTTTATCTGTACAAGTACTAGGCTTCAGTGTGTTCTTATTCAACTGTTGAGGGGTAATTCATGCGGGGATACCCTGCTCTGATCATGATATGGTTGTCTCTGAAAATCAGGGGTCCCCAGAGAAGATGATAACCTTCTAGGATCCATGTATATATCATGGTCACCCAGATTACGGGAATTACCAGATTGGCTCTGCGGGCATAAAATGCTCATTCCGGGTGCGGTTTCTTTAACTTGCCCAGGTCAGAATTGGAAGATAAGCTATAGTCAAAACTCCCAGTATCCCCCTTCATAACCCCCATAGCAGTCCCCTATATAATCCCCTATGTAAACTCCCCTTTAAGGAGTTTAGACTACTCAGATAGGTGATCTTCAGGCTTCTGGGCCTTTGGACGCTTAGGGCTTACAGGGCTATCCTCGATAGTTATGTCTGTACTCCTATACCTCTAGCCGAGCCAGCTGCTGGGCAGAAAGAGATGCAAAACCAAATGGAAATGACTATCTTACTGGATATCATATAGGTACTACTACAGTCTAGGGTTTCCAGTCATGTGAAGATCTATCTGAGATCCCCCATGCTGGACTTAGAAGGAATCGGGAAGCATGGTGTTGCTAATCCAAAGCTATTGTACTAGGCTTTAGGTGTCCCAATAAAAGACATCAATTTCTCCTAGCACTCGAGCACACAGCTCAAGCTTCGCAGAATGCCATAGGGGTCTAGACGACTGCCGTCATATTGAGGTTTGTTTTTGAGGTGCCCTGAACCATAACAAGGAATCTTTAACCATAACGCGACAATTCCCGGTATAACTCGTTTTGTTCATTTCCTTGGCGTTTTCGTTTCCATAGTTGTCCATGATAGGAATCCCTACATAGTCCTATAACACCCCACGAAAACTTGATATAACCCTATCTAACCACCGTAACAACCTGTTGTTGTGTGGTACTGTCCATACTACGCGCACGGACTTCAACTTCAGTATGCAACAGTCTGCTCGAAACTCACTTTGACAATAGCCTCTGTATTTTGAGTGGTTTGCCAAAATCACGGACTGTTTTTTTCCCCCTTTTCGGGTGTCCATATGGTAAGGATTTCAATATATTGGGCTCTGTATTGGGGTCCCCCTATTTCGGGAATAGACCATAATGTCAAATAATAACCCCTACAACGCACCTAACAGGCCATTCGTCGCTGACAAGGGACCCAGGGCCAGAGTTCAAATCTCCCATTTTGAGATTTGCGAGAATGAGGGGTCATTCTTGGGGGTCCCTAGAATGAAGATTATAGTATCTGAGGGGTCTAAGGCGGAAACCCCAATGCTTGGACTCCTCTAAACCCTGACTCCTAAACCCCCTAAAATCCCAAACTCTGAACCCTAAACCTTGGGTCAATCCCCCACCCAGTAATGTGTACCACGAGGGGGTACAGTAGGCATATTAGGGCCTTCTTAAGTATTAACTCCACATTTAAGGCTATTACTGTGGGAGGGATTGACCTATCCGAAGCGATAAATCCTAAACCTGAAGCCCTAAATCCTAAACCTAAAACCCTAAAGCCTAAACCTTAAACCCTAAATCCTAAACCTTAAACCCTAAAGCCTAAACCCTAAATCCTAAACCCTAAACCCTCAATCCTAAGCCCTATACCCATTTGGTAGTTTCCCAAAATTAGGGGACCCCAATATAGACCCCAAAATACTATAATCCTTATTCTTGGGACCACCAAAAAAGGTACCCCTAATTTTGGGAAACCCTAATCCCTATAATCCCCTATATAAACCCACGACATTTTCCATTTTCTTTTCCATTTGATTCTCCATTATAGTAGGTAAGGTACCCCCTAATTTTGGGAAACTCTATATCCTAAACCCTATATCACTCCTATATAACCCCTAATTACCCCTATATCCCCCTTTAAAGGGACCCCCAATTTTGGGAAACTACCCATTTAGGTCCTGCCAGCGGGGCAGAGCTCACAGATGTAGGTGTTACCGGAGTCATCCAGGAGCCTTCAGCTGGGGTTGTTCAAGGCTCAGGGTTTAGGATTTTGGGTCGGGAGGATTTAGGGTTTAGGATTTTGGGTTTAGGATTTAGGGTTTAGGTTTTTGGGGTTTAGGATTTAGGGTTTTTAGTTAGGATTTAAGGTTTCAGGTGAGGATTTAGGGTTGAGGGTATAGGTATAGGGTATTGGGTTTAGGGTCTGGGAGTTTTAGGTTTTTAGGTTCATGGGTTCAGGGTTGAGTGTAGGGTTTCAGGGTCTAGGGTAACTTAGCAGAAATCTCGGGCATACATAATCCCGAGACATCTTCTTGTGTTGTGTTGCTTTGTGTGGTGATGTCGGCGTGCCTCTGTTCCTCTGTTGGTTCGAGCTTTGCACATGTTTGACCCTGCACCCAAAAAATCCTAAGACGACACGAGATCCTAATCCAAGCTTTCATACCCCGTGGCTGTATTCCTTTCAAGATTACCTAGAAAGCCTATTTACCCATAATAATGGGCTACTTTAACCCAAAGTGGTAGGAAATTTGGGGGAAGTGGCCTCTAATTATGGGCAACTGGCTTCCTAGGTAACCCACTGCCTAAACTCTGATCCCTACACCCCGCAAGGACAGCCCGAAGCCCTAAACCCAAACCCCAAACCTAAACCCTAAATCCTAAACCCTAAATCCTAAACCCTGAATCCTAAGGCCCTAAATCCTAATTAAATCCTAGATCCCTAAATCTTAAATCCTAGACCCTGAATCCTAAACCCTAAGCTGTAAATCCTCAACCCTAGACCCTGAATCATAACTCCAAATCCTAGACCTTGGGTACTCCCCCCCCTCAATAACAGTTACATAATAAATATAAGATGGTTATATATAGCCCTTAATAGGACTCCTAATATAGACTGTTACTGGGGGGGACAATACCCAACCTAAATCCTAAACCCTTAAACCCTAAACCTAAAAAAAAAACTTCATCCGAAGGGCTGACGGGAGTACGATCCACTTTGGCATGCCTCCAAGGCACTGACATGCGGGGGGTTACCGTTTAAGGGGTTTAGGGTTTTAGGGTTTTGGGTTTTAGGGTTTAGGCTTTTAGGGTTTAGTGACTAGGGCCTGAGGTTTAGGGAGGGGTAGTCCCCTCCGCCCTAGCTAGCAACAACCCCCCCCCGTCACCAGAATTTTGAACGTTCCCTGTAATACCTTCGCATTTATAGGTACCAAAAAATGTAAGCCGCCATAGTAATAAACATTCCACCCGTATATATACATATATACATGTATATATATATATTTATACATATAAACATCTACATGTATACACATATATACATACATACACTACATATAGTTAAATCGACATACACATTTACAAAACTTTAGATATACTGGTACCAGAAAAAGAAAATGTACAATGATATCATAATCGGGGGGCAAGGAAATTAGGGGAGGGTGATCAGAGGTACCCTTGAAGAATATGTAATGGTTATAGGATCCCCCCTCAAAATTATAATGGGGGCAGAGGCTGAAAGTTATGTCGGGATCGTACAGGTACCTCTTAAGGACGTTGCAGAGATGCGGCGGGAAACGGTCAAATTTGTGTGATGTCTGAGGTGTGGTTTGCAGCTTGGGGTCTGGGATTTTAGAGTTCATGGGGGTAAAGGCTGCATGGTCCCCCCGGTTGAGCGCATTTTTCTGGGATATGGAACCTGCGAGGCATGTAGCGTCAGGGTTAAGACTTGAGGATTCAAAGCTGCAGGGTTTGGGATGTGATGTGTTTAGGGCTTGGAAGAGGATTTCAAAGGTTTCGGAATTGGGGACTGAAAGGCTTCTGGACTTAAAAACCACGAGCACTGAGGGATTTAGGGTTCAGGGGTCAGTAGTCAGTAAGGGTGCTTGTAAGCGCATCGTGCCTAGTGAGGTGTAATCCCTAAGCCCTAGATCCCAAACCTCAAAACCCTGGGAGTTGAATCACCCCACGGGCAGGCGTTGTAGCCCCCAAAGCACCACAAACGAAACATTAGTGCACCCAAGGTAATCCTTGCATGGGGCTTCTCCAAAGTTATTCATGTCAAGTCCTTAGAACCCTCCTACTCCCTTCGAAGACCCATGTATCCCTGGGGTCCCAAATGCCTGACGAAATCCCGAAACCAACCATGAAACATTACACTCCCGGTCGAAACCGGACATGTGTTGTTCTAGCTACTCCACCATCTCCACCACAACACCAGGCATACCATCATGATTCAAGATGTCATGGATTAAATCTAGGGGTTTTCTCGACCCTGGCGCGACACTGCAAGGGGTTTCCATACATGAAGGGCCTCAATGTCGACTCCGATGCCCCTTTGTCAGGAGCAAGCTTTTGTTTAGGCGGTTTTGAAATTGCATCTGTGTATACATATATATATATATGTATACACATACATGCATGCATACATACATACATACATGCATGCATACATACATGCATACATACATACATACATACATACATACCAAGGGTGACGGGCCCGTACTAGGGGCCATACTACCAACTGTAGATTGAGAAAACACGAAACCCTAGACCAAACAACCCAAAACATATACTAGCACGCCCCGTTCTATAATCCTTCATCATTCCCGAACCCTTGAATCTTAAACTCTAAAACCCGAAACTCTTAAACAGAAAAAGCTCTACACCGTGAATCCCTTAACCCCGAGGGCCCCTAGTGTAGGTGGCCTGACATGAGAGACCCACGGTCGACAAGCGGTTGTCCACGAAGCGGTCCTCACAGGCTGGAACACGTCGTGAGGCTTTGGGGATTAGGTCTTTTGGGCTCTACTTGGAGGGTCAGGAAGACTTAGTAAGTAGTTTAATAACCCTCCAGCCCATATAGTAGCCCTAGTTATTCATATTTTTACCCTACTTTCAAAATCCACCTGAACCTCCAAGTCGGGTTTAGGGATACCCTGATACACCAAAACCCTATTCTATCTCTATAGGCCCTGGAGTACATTACATCAGCATCAGCAGCGTCCACACTCTGGGCCCTGGCTCGAACCTCAAACCCTAAACCAAGAAACCCCTAGACCCTAAATCGCATCGCGTGGGGGAGCTAGGCCCTGTCTCTCCCAAACGACTTACCATTCCCCAAATGAACTGTAGTCTCAACTCCTGAAAGACTGTCATCATAAAGGGGACCATTATGGGCTTATGGAACTTATTAAGTCGGATACTAGGAATTTAGACTGTAGCTCAAATGAACATGGAACCCCAACATGAGCGCTACAAGGACCACTGCCCTTATAACATGGGGTGATATGAGAGTTCCGTGTTAGCTTGGGCAAAGGTAACCCTAAATCGTGCAAACTTAGAGCCTATAATTTGAAATCTTAGCTTAGGAGGATTTAGGGTTTAGGTTTTAGGGTTTAGGTTTTAGGGTTTAGGGCACCCAAACCAAACATTCTTAACTTACATCCTGAAACTGAGACCCGCGAATCCTGCGAAGAAAAGAAAACTGAGGCCCCAAGTTTTGGCAACCCCGAAAAGGGGGCTTCCGATATTATAAGGATGAGAATATTTTGGGGGTCTGCATTGGGGCCCCTACGTTCTGAAAACCTCCAAAGACCCTCCGGGTCCGTGAGTGTGTTGTAAAGCCCGAAGCCTGGGAAGCACTGCGTTCGATCGGGGACCTGGATCACGGGGCTTCTGGTCTCCCTAAACCTTAAAACCTAAACTATTTGAAATTGAGGTTTGAGGTCTAGAGCCTGAGGACTTTGCGGTTCAGAACATTGGGTCCTGAGTATATAGCAAGGTAGTCGAATCATAGCTTTGCATTCTTTACTTCATGCACATAAGTCCAGAACCACAACTCCAACAGCGATCCAGGGTACTCCCTTGCAGGCAGGCAAAACACAAAAAAAAACATGCTGCAGCAAAAACAAAGCAGAATTGTCCAAATGAATTCACAAAGCTAAGCTCAATGGCGGGTATGAGGGAAGTTAGGTTGTGAGGTGTGGGACTCAAGTTTTGGAGTTCGGTTTAAGATTAAGGGCCTAGTTATTCCTCATCTCATTGATGACGGAAACCTTGCGCCACTCAGATGTAAGGAATCTGGAAAAGTTGTAATCCGGTAATCTGAATTCTTCAAGCTTCAGAATACAGTACTGGACTACTGCGCATCCATCTGTTTCACGGGCCTAGGGTGGTGCAGGACTGCCTAAGTCTGTAGTCCCTTTAGCACCTAGAATGAAAGTATCATGTTCAATGATTCCTTAGGGTTATACTATAATGACTATAATAATGATGGTAATACTAGTACGTAATGACAATACTACGATAACAATGCTACTAAGAATAGTAATGATAAATCACTCCTACGGAGACTGCACAAATTAAGCGGAGGCGGCCGTCATCGTGAGGACTGGTGCAGGGAACTGGGTGTGAAGGGTTGAACGAAGCTGAGGAAAATGTTTGTTAGATTGTAGGGATAAAGGAAGGCTCAGGCCAAAAAGCCGCAAGTGGGCTGAGATTAGGCTATGAGGAGAAGGATGGTCTAGGGCTTGGGGTTCCGGATGCCAAGTTTAGGGATTAGGGTTCAGGTTTTAGGGGTTTTTGCTGAAGGCAGGGCTTACGATTGGATGCAGGGTTGGGAGATCATAGTCTAGGGTGCAGGGCTTGGGCATTGCTGCGAAGATAGAAGAAAGGGGATACAAGGAGCGTATTGAAAATTCGAGATTTAATAGAGATAATTACTGCCTACTTGAAAACAGTTGTTTCTTATAAGCAAGAAAAAACCTCTACAAAACCTTCCCGAGCATGATATGGCAGCCCATTCTCTCCAGATTTCCGTGTTGTTTCGCAGCCATCGGCACGTGACGTTGAAGAACGAGTCCCCCGTCACCTTCTGCCTTTGTTTAGCCAGTTCAATATGTTCGAGGATAATAAGATAATGGGGTATTATATAGGGATAATGGAAGAGAAAATGGAGACTACTAGAGTATAAGTATTGGGGCTTTAGATTCAGGGTTGAGGAGGAACCCTTGAAACATTCAAGTTCTGCCGTTGTCCTCTCAGATCTCATACATACCGTAGTTCCCGCGGGAGGCGTAGCCTCACAGAGTGCACCCAAACCCTAAACCCTAAACCCTAAACCCTTAACCCTAAACCCTATACTTCTGGAGGGGGCCCGAAGGTGAACACCTTCCTTTGGGAGGCTGCCCTCTCATTCTGTTGATGGATGAAGTCTTGCACCACCTAGGGGCCCTAAACTACTGCAATTCCTAGGACTCTAGGGACCTAAGGTGGTGCAAGATTTCCTCCATCAACAGTTGCTACGGCCTTCCGGGGGTGTCGGCTTCATTTAGGAAAGTCATCCAGTCGAGTGTTCTCAAGAAGGGAAGCTTTGTATCTGCAGAACAGGACCCATGAATACTGAAGGATCAGGGACCTGAGCTCGCAAGTACCTTACCCCGAACTGTCAAACAGCAAACATCTGGTGAGTAAAAGAAAGGCTTTAGGGTTTAGGGAAGCAATGCTGCTCTGCAAAGTCAAAACCTCCGCCCAAGGGGGAAATGTGCTAAACCCGAAACTCATAGCCCATCAAAAAGTGTGCCGTATTCCCCTTAGCTTTACCGAGGCTGCTAATAGGGTCTTGCACTTGCACCATATAACAGCAACATCAAGGAACGGAGAAGGATCCAGAAGAATAAGACAAAGAAGCAGTTCATGGTTCTCATGGTCGCAAAGCTGCTCCAGCATCATGTCGTCCACGTCCTTCAGGCCGATACGAAACTTATCCAGAAAGTCCTGTCACGCAGTTCAGAGATTAGGGTTTGGCTTTGAGGGTCTACACTCCCCCAAACTAACATGGAAACTCATACAGTCCCTTTTTAGAAGGACTGTAGTCTTTATAGGGCTCGTTTTGGGTTTCCACGTTAGTTTCCGGCAGGGTAGGCTTTCTGATGCAAGTGTCAGGCTACTGCCTTCCGGAATCCCCCTGAGCACTACCGCAACCTTTGGTCTGAAATGAATTAAGAGCTACTGTCTCCCTTAAGTAGATAGAACATGGCCAGGTTTAGGGTTTGGGGTTTGAAGTTTAGGGTTAGGTTTTAGGGTTTAGGGCTTAGGGTTTAGTACGTGGTTACCAGTTAAGAAATGGGAGCTAACCCAAGAGGAGTCTACGACCCTGACCCTTAAGTGCTTACAGCAACCCCAGGTCCCTATGGTTAGCCTAACATACAGTGCGCCTGTCTCAAACTTTTCGAGCGAAAAACAGCCTTGGTTGTGATCGTATCGGTCGTCTCCTTGCGCAGAGGCCATGCTAGCCTTCTCTGTATCACGCA
>CAJNIZ010046968.1:0-12194 GCA_905231905.1 Symbiodinium pilosum | reverse complement strand
TGCTAGCCTTCTCTGTATCACGCATTTAGGGTTTGGGTACATTATAGTAAGATCACCATATACTCCATATTCTATCTACTTAAGGGGGACTATGAGTTACTGAGTACCTAGACGCCTACTTGCAGGGTCAGGGGGACCGAGCACGCATACCTTTATCCTCTATACGACCTGTAACAATCCCACTGAGTCACAGCTATAGTCTAAACTCAAAGTATCCCCCCTTAATAACCCCGATAGTACTCCCTATAGAATCCTCTATATACGCCCCCTATCAGGAGCTTAGACTACAGTTCACATCGTAAATATACTTTCTGAATCCTCCTGGCCCTCCGAGTAGGGTCACGCTCTAAGGCCTCACACCCTGAAAGAGGGGTTTCGGGTTTTGGGTTTAAGGTTTTGGGTTAGGGCGGGTGCGTAGGACCGCAGCGTTTCCTAGGGCAAGAATGCTCGTCAGCCTGGGCTTAGCAGCAGTAAAATTTGTCTGGGTGCTCAGTCATGTCTATTTGGTGGGTTCCCAAAACTAGCCTGGTAAATGGCCCCTTAATACATGATGGTAGCAAATTGGGAATTTGTGTCGTTTTGAGGTGAGGGGCGTACTTGGCGGAGATGACGACCTCTGCCATCCCCCACGCCACTTCTGTAGTGGTTATTACTGAGCTGCTGTTAAGGACTATAACAAGCAAATCCTGTTGTTGACTCTCTCTCGAGAAAGCGAAAAGCGCATCCCGAAATGGACCACTTGTCAGCAGCCCCATTCAGCCAGGGTGAAACGAGGCGATTATTTACTATGTACACATATCATGGTAACTTTATCTGAGTTCCTCAGAAGCAACTACCCAGATTATGGGACCCACTTTCTCAAAGCAGAGGGGCTAAGAAATCCTCACCCCTCCGGCTTCCATATAGGTTTAGGGCCAGTTTAGGGTTTACGGTTTGGGGTTCAGGGATTACCGTCTAGCGATCTAGATCCACAACCGTAGACATGGGCCTCACATCCTAGACCTGGTGGAGGGTTATGATCCCAGATGTCGAAAAATCTCTGCCCTTCCACGTCATTCGCTTGCAAAATGATGGGACACTTTCAGAAAGGACCGCTACAGGCAGAAGGCCGACATATCTGAACCTGAGACGGGAGTTAATCGAAAAGGCGTGCCCTATAAACCCTGGGAACATATGAGTATGAAGGTTACAGGAGGCGTCTTCGGGGATTGTACCACGGACTACTGAGAGAAAGGCTCATCAAGAAAAAACAGCCTCCACTGATATGGAACTCTTTTCAAAAGCAGCAAAATGGGCTTCCACAATGGTTAGGGCGGTTGGGGAGCCAACCCCTCTGAAAGCGGCCCTGCAAGTACAACCAGAACCTGACAATAACCTTCTATGAACCCGGATAATCCTATATATCTATATATACATATGTATGCTCATGTATATATGTATGTGTGTATATTTAGCTGGATATATATATATATACCACCTGTATAACCCGCTATTCCCCTACATCCCCTACCCTAAACCCAAAAACGTACGTTCCTTTTATGAGCCCTTGTCCTGTGCTGCTGGAGCCACAATTGCCAAGTCTTGGCTCACCAGGATGTCAACCGACACATCGTCGGGTGATGAGCGCTTGTCCTTGGGCCATTAATGGTTTAGAGCTTTGGGTTTTGGGTTCCCCTACCACCCCTCCCCCATACTACTCCCGCAAGGTGCCCCTTTTGGATTCCTAGGGTGGGTTTCGACGAGGGGGATATTAGGGGACACTGAACCCTTAACTCGGATCGAAGAGTGCGGGGCCTCATAGCCAGGGCCCAAAGTCAGGGGTTAGTAGGACATAAGGGAATATATTTGGGCTATATAAGGATAATGGAAAGTAAAATGGAAAATACTACATTATGCTGGGGTATATATAAGCAATCCACACTGGCAGGCGTGAGATCGAGGGTTGAGGGCGCAAGGCAAGATGTTCCTTCAAGCAGTCCGACTGCAGGAAGAAAATGACCTCTCTTGTGGTTATATCATGAAGCCCAAGCTCAAAGGTATCCCAAACAACAGAACAGAAGGAACCAAACAGCTGGCGCAAGGAAGCAGCATACATCACCGCCCAAACTCTAGAGTGCGTGGCAGTCGGTTCTGGGTCTTAACCCATACATAACCCAAGCCCCTAAAGCTCCCAAGAGCCCTAAGCCCCTAAACCCTATAAGCCTACAACAACATGATCATAAGCCCTGAGAGCTGGCTTCCCAGTTTCACCACCTAATAGGACACACTTCTACACAAGGCAATCATCTTCTCCCGTGTAATTAACAAGCCCCCCTCCTGCCTAATATTAAAAACCTGCCACGCAGTTTAGGGTTTAGGGTACACCTGGATTGTTTTTTCGTTGAGGGTTTCAATACTAGGGGCAGGAGATTACTTCGGAGAAGTCCACAAGTCTCTGAACACGTCGTGCTACTGATTTATTTGACGGGCCCAGGCTTCACGAGGGCAGTTAGGGGCTTGACTGAGGTTGGTGATAAGCCGGAAACACTGAAAATCCAACCTCTGCAGACACATAGTTCTATAACTCCCAGGTAACTACGCCCCTGTTACACTAGGAAACTGGTCAATTTTTCCAACATCCACAACCCCCAAAAAACATCAAGTGCCTCGTTGCGCAGAAGCACTATGTCCAAGGAAATAAGAGAAGGATCCCCAGACAAAATTGCCCAGATCATCTTGAAGTCTATCCGAAGTATCCTACATCAGAATGCAGAAGTAGTTTTAGACCGTAGTATCGGTACTTATTCACTTGGTTGGCCTTTGGAACCCTTTGAAAAATATTAGTATATAGGGTCCCTAAAAAACCAATTAGGGAAAATAGTTAAGTATCCCAAAGGCCAACCTTATTCAGGTCCTTGCAGCATGTCAGGAAAGTGTCACCCAAGGTCCAAGCTAGCTGGTCGTAGGCTGGAAAAATGATCTCCTGTGGCTTCAGCTCCAAGAATGTTGGATCGGGCACCCACCTGAGTAGTTTTTGTTTGGGTGGTTGAATGTAGTAAGATTATATTCCTTATGTAAAATACGACACCCCAAAAGGAGGACATAATCTTACTCTATATTGGGTACCATAGTATCCCCAAATAAAATACTACTCACCTGAGTTTGGGATTTTAGGGCTTGTAGTCCCCCTGAAGTAGATAGATTTTGCCTTTGGGTATAGCACAAAAAGATCCCCCAAAAACCCCATATTCTATCTACTTAAGGGGGACTATAACTATAATAGAGTAGTTTCCATTTTCTTTTCCATTATCCCTAAATAACCCCAAATATACCCCAATGGGTACCTATATCCCTAAACTCTAGGGTCCCTTATCCCTGACCACCCCACCCCAACTCCTTGCTCTGAGCTAGGCTTCAGGGTTCAGGGTTTGGGACTTAGGTTATATCGGGGTTATATAGGGATAATGGAAAAGAAAATGGAAACTACAGGGGTTAGAGGGGTTATATAGGGATTATATTGGGGTTATATAGGGATACTGGAAAAGAAAATGGAAACTACTATTTAGGGTTTAGGCTTCAGGGTTTGGGGCTTAGGGTTCGGGTTCCAGGCTTAGGCATCAAGCCGCCAGTAGAAGAGGCCTCGGATGCGGCGTGGTAAGTCGCTCCAATCCTGCGGGGCTCACGCTCATACTGGGTTGCTTCTGAGTAAGGCATTACAATAGTACCCCCCCCCATAGTACACCACCCCCCCCAAAAAAATACAACCCCAATGGTTTAAGGAGCTGATAAAAGGATTATATAGGGCTTAATAAGGCCTAATAGGGTTCTAAATCTGGGGGGGTACCTTTGGGGGGGGTACTATTCGCCATTGACACCAACAGGGCCATTCCAGGAGGAAGGCTCACAAGAAAGGAAACTACAGAAAGTCGTGTATGACACACATTGACACCTGAATGGCTTTTCAGGCTTTTGTGCCAGGATTTTCGGCTTAGTGCTTATTTAGAGGGTCAGGATTTGTTGTATAGCCGCGATAAAACCTGCATTTCCTGGCATGCCTTTTCCACACAAAAAACCGACAGATCGTGCAAGGTGCAAGGCCCCCCCAAGGGGCTGTAAAGTTTAGGCTTTGAAGCCTAAAAATGCCGGCTGTAGAAACCTGAACAATTACCAATATCATTCACAAAATAATATTCTATATTTGGCAGTATTACATTCAAAAGGCATGATCGAAATATTTCAGCCCCTAGATTCATCCCAGCTTTTCCTAACCATCAGTCATTCTCCAGGTCCTTACAACTCTTATTCCCAAACCGCCTAAACCCTAAACCCTAAACCCTACCGTAAACCATCATTCTAGTCGCTGTCGGCCCTTGCAATGCTCTTGTAAAGGGACTCTACTGGGAACCCCAAATAGGGAACCCCAAGAATATAGCAGGAATATAATGGAATATAAGCACCCTGGTAGGTATATTCCTATTATATTAATATACCTACTATATTCTTGGCTTGGGGTTCCCAGTAAAATTCCTTTACTCTTGCACTCCTGAGCCACAGCCAGTGCAACTGGCATGTTCCACAAGGTGGTTTTCCTCTCTCGGCCACCACAAACAGGTTTGGAGCTTAGGGATTAAGGTTGAAGATTTGGAGGTTTTGGACCTCATTGTTACGGTTTGAAGGTTTACGCCCTCTCTTTTGAAGAAGCCAAGCCAAAACAAAACTCAGAAGCATTTCGCTTTGCTAAGCTTGGCTTCTGCATCATCTCGTCGAGCCCCCACCCCTGGCCACCGGTGATGTAGACAATGCACCTTACGTAGATGCCCTCGTAGGTCACTAGAACTATGGGCTACAGGTTTTCTAGGTATCTACTCCTACATAACGCATTTAATAGAAAGCCAGGCGCGAGCCCAAATACAAATGCGCCTATATTGCTGATACTAGTAGAGGTTATATAAGAATCATATAGGGTTCTGTATTAATATGTGGCTATGTTGGAATAAGGTACGTAGTGCTTTATAGGGATAACTAAGGTACTTGCACCTGGACCCTGCATGTCCTACATGTTCGGGGGTATGCCCTACACGTTTACAGGACATAACCCCCAAAAATGAAGGACATCCAGGGTTCAGGTAGGGTCATGTCGGATGTAAGGAAACCCTAAACCCTAAACCCTAAATCCTAAACCCTAAACCCTAAATCCTAAACCCCAAGCCCTAAACCCCTAAATCCTAAACCCTAAGGAGCTGGCCAAGGCACTGCGACTGATTGGTTCTACAGGATGGCGGAAGCCAGAAGAAGCCATCTGGACAATAGGCTGCCAGTCTTTGAGTAGTTTCCTTGGTTTAGGGTTTAGGGTTTAGGATTTAGGGTTTAGGATTTAGGGCTGTAGTCCCATGAGACCTACAATCAAAATAGTTATACTAATTCGTCAGGGATTTACTTTAATGAAGATTGAATATATAGTTCCCCTTACGTAGATAGACTCTGGCTTTGGGTATATCAAAATAAGATCCCCATATACCCCAAAATCTATCCAATTAAAGGGGACTATATACCATAGTGAAAATTGAGTATAATTATCGTGAGGAGACGACAGCTACATACAATTCCTCAGGAGAACACAGTTTTGCTAATATCTTAGGGGTATATTATCATGAAAACTAAATATATAGCCCCCCTTAAGTAGATGGAATATGGGGTATATGGAGATCTTATTGCAATATACCCAAAGCCATATTCTCTCTACTAAAGTGCGGCGATACATACTTCCTAAGGAAACCTACAATTGGAAGTTTCTGAGGCTCTTGGGTTCTCGGCATGCTTTCGTTCTCATTGTTGCTGTTGCCGTTGCTGCTGTTGTAGTAGTTGTTGTGGTTTAGGGTGTAGGGTATAGGGTGTAGTTTCAGGGTTCAGGTGGTTACAGTGTGGGTTGTTGGGGGCTGGTGGCAAAGGGGCTCTACAGGGCCAGCAAGTAGACAGAGGGCAGGGTTTCTGGGCCCACAAAGATATCATGGAAGCCCAAAGAGGGCCCTGGCAAAATTACTGACGTCCATAGAGGGCTTACATGAGCTACAGCCAATATTTCGTACAAAATTCAGTGGGCATGAGTTCCTTGCGCCTAAGTAACCTGGAAACTCCAAAAGAATTTCCAAAGGCTGCCTACATAGGGTTCTCAGTTTGGGGAGGGCTTGAGCGCAACCCCCAAGCTCTACAACCCTCTGTATGGCCACCTGCACAAATCCCCATATACCCCACTAGAAAAGGCTGTTGGGCTAACCAGTCAGCGAAGCGTCATTTTGTACAAAAACACCCTCCGAGTCGCCAGTCAATGCTAAGTATCGTTGGGTCACGACGTCATTCATAAATCGAGTCCTGTGGCGTAAGCTAACGGATTAGGGCATAGGGTATGGGTTGGGTCATTCCCCCTTACAGTAACTGTTACCACAATGGGTTATAGGAGTTATAAGACCCCCTTAATAAGGCCCCTTTAAGGACAGTTACTGGGAGGGGGAATGACCCAAGGTATGGGCCCCAAGTTCAGGGCTCAGAGCCTTTGGGGCCAAGGGCTCGAGGTTTTCCATAGGGCTTAGCGTCTGTAGCGTACAGGCTTAGAGCCACATGTCTTACGTTTGAAGCGTAGGTTAGGTATGGTGTTTTTGTTAAGAGAACTCCGCGAGAGAGAGAGAGAGAGAGGGCTGAAAAGCGGGAGTGGGGACTGGGTGAGAGAGTGAGAGAGGGCTCAAAAACGGCAGGAGGGATTCGGCAAGAGAGAGAGAGAGAGAGAGAGAGAGGGGGGGGGGGGCCTGCATGGCAGCCTGCTTTTCAGTCCTCAAAGCCCCGTGCCTGTGGAACACCTCGGAAAAACCTATTATGATATAGCAGCCTAAAAGGCCATACACCCAATTCAGACCCTTGACTCTCAGCACCACAATCACTCAAACCTTAAACCAAGAACCCTAAACCTTCATGCAATGCCACGGTCCGGTTGCACATCTGGAGCTCGTTCTTATCTACATCGGCGATGCCTTGAAAGTAGCGCCACGGCGCATTCCTCTGGCTTTGCAATTTGAGTCGTGGTCAAGGGTTCGGAGGTTGGGGTTTAGGGTTTCAATCCTGAATCCTAAGGCCGAAACCTTTTTTTTGCTAAGCCCGAATCCCCAAACCCTGAATCCTAAACCCCTGAGACCTAAACATTTGAGGGTCTTGGGCTGGAGTTTGCCGGTTTGCTGGGCTTTGGCTTGACTGCGGAAACGTTCTTTTTGCGGCCTTGTCAGGGTGTAGGGTTCATGGATTAGGGATTATTTCGCGGGCAGGGGTCCTGAATTCGAGTTCACTCATTAACAGCGACTTAGAACAACACATTCGTTTTTGAGCCTTCAGTAGCCCCATGAAAACGGATCACAAAACCCTACTGTAGGACATCCACCCGCAACTCATTATCTCTTCTGGGCCAAAACCAAAACAAAGAGTGCCACGGTTGATGGAGGAAATCTTGCATCACCTAGAGTTCCAAACTTAATCTAAGTGACCATATTAGGGGTATATAGGTTTTAGGGCTTAAGTTACCATAATTTGGGTACATACTAGAATGGGGGGTTCCTCATCAGAGTAGCTTTCATGTACTGTAACTCGCAGGCACCAAGATGCACTAAGGACTTAGAGTGGTGCAAGATTTCCTCCCTCAGCAGGAAGACTGAGGCACCACTTCGCATCGTAGCTGCGAAAAAATTCCAGAGGCAAACCCTCCTGGAGCATACCTTGCAGTGCAGTTTTGGGGTTCCAAGTTATACTCCCCTTAAGTAGATAGAATATGGCTTTGTAACATAATAAGATCCCCATATACCCCATATTCTATCTACTTAGGGTGGGCTATAAGGTTTAGGGTCCCCACTGTACCCACTAGCAGGACGTCACAGGGGTCCTACTAAGGTACTAAGGGTCTTATGTAATTCCATTCTAACTAGTACTGACGTGTTTCTACTTTGGCATCGTATCTCAAGTCTGCGACTTCGGGCTAAAATCTTATTGCAGTCTGTGCTAGAGTCGACGATGGGTTACGGTTCAAGGCTGGAAGGCCCAGCAGTTGATAGCTGTTGGGGATGAAGGCTTAGGGCGTTCTGCCTCCCAAAATCTTATCCAGCACATCCATTGTCGAAGCCCAGGCAGCGGCTGAAGTCTTATAGTCCCCCTTAAGTAGGTAGAACAAGGCTTTGGGTATGTTATCATAAGATTCCCATATACCCATATTCTATCTACTTCAGGGGGACTATACGGCTTTTGGTTTACTTGCAGATTGGCTATGGTCCCATACATGCTGAGGCCGAACTCTGGACATGACTCTCTATTCCTGCACCTCAAAACTTAGGGTTCGGCATTTAGGGTTTGGGGGGTCCTTTGAACTGAAGTTAAACTGAAGTTAGAGGCATGTTAAGCCTAGGATGTCAAATCCAAGCATGTTAGGGTTCCCCCAGAGATCAGATGGGGATCCTTTCAAGGGGTTCTGTACGGGTGTAGAAGGACAGAAAGGGGATAGGCATTAGAGTTCAGGGTATAAGGTCCCCAGCAATCTTGGTAGTGGTCAAGCGGTTTAACGCGGCTTAGGGTCTAGGGGCTGGTCGACAACAGGACACCCGAGAGCACACCCTAAACCCAAAACCAAAATCTTAAACCCTAATCCTAAGCCCTAAACCCTAAATCCTCAACCCTAAACCCTAAATCCAAAACCCTAAACCCTAATTTGATCATATTTTTCTGGTCGCGCCTGCGTCCAAAGCCGATCGCGCAACAAAGACCGAACTGCTACCATGGTAGCCCATGTTGCCCAAGTTCTTCCTGGTATGTTACCTGGACCCTCCAATGTAGTTCCTTTTTGGGCGTGGTATGGTGTTTTGGTTAGGACTCTCATGATTACTACTGAAAAGGTACTACGTTGGAGGGTCTAGGTAGGGTTTAGGGTGTAGGGTTTATAGGGTCCCCACAAGTTTCTGCGTCTGGGTATAAAAGGTCTAACTAAGCTCCAATGATTAAAGCGTTTCAGGATTGGGGCTCTTGAAATAATGAGCTTCTGTTGGTATGCAGGGCTTGGGTAGCAATGAGGGCTGTCAAAAAAGGGCAACTGTTTCCCTCGAGCCCAAACCCTCGAAAAGACTAATCCTGAACCACTAGCTGTAAATTTACATCCCTGACCCCTAGCAAGGACTAGAAACAACAAATCTGGATCTGAACGCATGACAGGATTTGGATAGCTCCAACGTCAAGAGTAGGTTGCCAGGAATATCACATGACCATAATGAACCACGTGCTGATTAACTTTGGGAATTGAGGTGAAGAACTCTTCTAAACTAGGACCTCGGGCAGGTTCCGACGGGAGCCCCCAACAGGACAGACCTTTAAGTGAAGGGAGTTAAGTCGGGTTTAGGGTTTTAGAAGGAATCCAAAGGTTTGTAAGAGGGTCTGTCCTATCAGGAGGCCCCTGAAGATCCACCTAAGAAATCCCCACCCTACAGCCTAAACCCTAAGCCCTAAACCCCACACCCTTAGCCCTACACCCTAAACCCTAAGCCCTAAACCCCACACCCTTAGCCCTACACCACCTAAGCCCTGAGCCCTAAACCTTAAACCACCCCTAAGCCCTAAACCCTGAGGCCCTAAACCAAATACACCGGAGCCAGCTTCGGAGCCATGGAAGGGTACATCACCTGAGAAGGGGTTTAGGGCTTAGGGTTTAGGGTTTAGGATTTAGGGTTTAGGGCTTAAGATTTAGGGTTTAGGGTTTAGGAGGGTTTAGGAGTTTAGGGTTTACGGATTTATGGTTTAGGGATGTAGAGTTCTAGGGTTTATTGTCTGGTTTACGTAGGGTTTTGGGCTTTGTGGTGTCCTGTTTCCTTGGATAGTTTGCCGCAAACGGCCACAGTGAAAGGTCTTCAACCCCCAAAACCTACAGTCTAGTGGCAACTACCCTTTATAGTCAGCAAGTATAACAGCTTGGTAGCAAATACCGCCTAGCAGGTATAATAGCTCAGTAGGAAATGCCCCGTGTGTCGTAAGTTTCACAGCTAGTAGTACTTACACCTTCAGTCATATATAAAACTGTAGGTAACTGGGGTTCCACGCAGGCTTGGAGGTATCTAATGTGCCCTGTGGTACACAGGGTGTCACAGCTTCTAAGGGCCCCTGAGCTCTTCAAAGGCTAAGCGTGGGAGCGACAGTATCTCACCAGCATGGGCCTGTTTAGGGACCCTTAGCCCAAAACCCTACACCCAAATCCCTAACAGCCCATTTACGCCCTAATCCCTGAATCTTAAACCCTCTAACGCCCTGTGACGCAGTCTAGTAACTTGCTTCAAGTTCCTCAACAGCAACCCAGCAATCCCCATGCTATCTAGATACTTGTCCTCGACCTCTTTGCATTCTTGATCTCATGTAACTAACCCCTAAGTCTCCCAGCGGAAGTACATATTGTTGTGATTTGCTTCCCAAAGCGAGACGGGCCCCAAGATCGACCCAAATATGCGATGGTCCTCATTATGGCATTATGAGGACCCTAGCTTCCAGAAACCCCCAGAAATGGCAGGACAATCATGTGGCGCCTCCAGTTTCTGTGCCTTATGTCCAAGCCCCAAACCTTAATTATGTCTTGCACTCCCTGGAAGCATCATCAACCCACCAAACCGTAAGCAAAAGCTAAAGTCGCAACTTTGTAACCCCCGACCCGGCTCTAGAAGACAAAGCCTGCGGAAAAAAAAACCTGCAAACCCCTTACACTTACAACAGAAATAGAAACCCTGCAACCCCCAAATACCCTTTTGTAAAACTTCGCGGTTATGCTACCCTAACAATTCAAAGGAAATCCTGAGGGAAAAGGAGGCCCTCCACTGCGCCTGCAATTCCTCCCACTCTGCTTGATATATTTTCGTCCAGCCCTCCATGGAGATGTGGCTATAGGTCCTGTGCTCTGTATTACTACTGTGATTGTTACTACTATCGTTTACTACTAGCCCATGATGACGGTTACTATTTCCATTTGCATGACGAACTTAATTACTATCATTACGCATATTATGGCCAGTATTACTCTTACTTCTACAAATACTATTACCCTTATTGCTGTTAGTTACTACGACTAGCAGTGCTATTTGTTGTGTTATTCTGATCACTACTGCGTATGCATGCTGTGAGAGGCTTTAGGGCTTTGAGACAACTGTAGGGTTTTTAGGCGCAAAGGCATAATAGGATCTGAAGTGTCTGGGGTGGAGAGTGCCAGCCTAGGCTGTGGTGTTGGCTTAGGTTAAGGGTTGAAGGTTTAGGGAACCCAAGTCCTGCTGCGGCCACACCCACGATCGTCCATGTTCCTCAATCGCGCTGGTTTGGGGCATCGCTCCACATTAAGCTCCTTCACCCTATGTAGTCCCGAAACATCCTCCAAAAGTGGGAGCCGTGTAAACGTTAGGTTGGACTCAGTGCACATGGTACAAGATTTTCTCCAACCATACTACTGAGCCACGAAGAGACGGCAAGTCTCTACCACCTCACACCGAAGCAAACATGTAAGTGCGAGCCCTGAACCCCTAAACGCCAAAAACCCAACCCACTAAGACCCTAGTCTATAAACCACTCTACGCAACGCCTATAACCGCTTTGAAGGGACCAACTTCTACACACCCTGAGATGAATCATCTCAGTGTGTGTAGACATCACATTGAAGGTTAAAAAGTTCCAACACGCCGTTTCCTTTGCTTTCTTCTGGCACGAGGATACTGAGGGTCCAAATTTTTGGCTTTTGCCCCTAAATCCTAAACCCCTAAACCCCAAACTCAAGCCCAGGCTAAACAGAAATTGATTGCATAGGGTCATAAACAACCAAGAGCACACGACATAAACAGTTCAAAGCCCGCCCAAAAGTCGCTCTCAAAACTCCCTAAACCCTACACCCCAAACCCTACACCCTGAGTAAAATGCCAGGGTGCAGCGGTGTTAAACACCCAGCCAAAGCAAAAAAGGCATCTACGGTCCCTGGGCCTGCGGATCTGCCGCGGCGGAGGCCGGTGTAGGGTTCAGGGTTTAAGGTTTTAGGGTTTTATGGGATTAGGGGTTTATGCAAGCTGTCTGATGACCATCCAGGCGAGAAGCACCAAGATTCTTAGGGCGAACTCAAAGAGCAAACTGCTAATTACAAATTAGGCGTTGCGCCGTCGGCGCGCCGCCTTTGCCAGCTTAGT
>CAJNIZ010046967.1:21139-38013 GCA_905231905.1 Symbiodinium pilosum | reverse complement strand
GGCGCGTGCTAGCGTTTACAATTATATGCGAATTCCCACGCCCAAAACATGAATCCTTGAACTTGAGTGATTATTCTTGCTTCCCTAGACCCTCACACCCGCAATCCTACACCCTGGACCGTGTGTATCCCCAAATAACTCCTATATGACCCCTATATGCCCCCCTATCTTTCCCTTTCCTAGCCCTAATTCCCAAACCCTGAACCCTAAACAGCCCTAAACCCTAATCTCTGAACCCCAAACCCTCAACCCCAAACCCAAAAACCCTACCAGGGCCTGGCGCGCTCGATTCGCTGCGAGAGCAGCTGGGGGTGGCTCGTCGCCTTGGCATTTTTGGGGGAATGTAGGGGTTTCCTAAAATTAGGGGTACCATTTTGGGGCTTCCTATAATAAGGATTATATAGTGTTTTGGGTTCTATATTGGGGTTCCCCTATTTAGGGAAATTACCAAGGGAATTTAGGTTCAAGGTGTGGGGAAGTTAGAGTTTAAGGTTTGGTGTATTCAGGGTTTAGGGAAGGTAGGGGTTAAGGGTTTAAGGAATTTAGGGTTTAGGAAATTTAGGGTTTAGGGTTTGGGGAAGCTAGAGTTTAAAGTTTGGGGAATTTAGGGCTCAGGGAAGGTAGGGAATTTAGGGTTTACGGCATTCAGGGTTTGGGAAATTAAGGGTTCAAGGTTTGGGGAATTTAGGGTTTAAGGTTTAGGGAGTTTAGGGCCTACACCCCTACAAGCTAACATGGAACCTCCAAAGGGGCTCTACAAAGAACACGGTCCATCTAAACGGAGGCCATCGTACTTCAGCCAAACATCTGGCATGGCCCTAAGTACCCTATATCTTATACTAAGATCCTGCCAAGTTTTTAGTCTTAACAGTAAGACTCCATGCATCCCTAGACCCCCTAAAGGATCTAAAAAATGGAGCCCCTTCATAATCCCTAGGTTCCCTAATGTAATAATGGGGACTATTTTCGGGGGTTTCATGTTTTGGATCCTTGAGGATGTCTGGGGCTAAGAGACATTCATGGCCTAAAACTACGAGTTCAACTCTTGGTTCTTTCGATGTCTCCAGTTTAGGATTCTGGGTTTAGGGTTTAGGGGTTTAGGGTTTAGGGTTTAGGGGTTTAGGGTTTAAGATTTAAAGGCTACTGGTGGGAATATGCCTGAGTGCTTAATCACTTGCTTGACATAAACCCTAAACCTTAAACTCCCACCCATGCCCGGATTTCCATGCAACTAAGATGACCTGTAAGTGACCCTGCTGAACCCTTTGCAGTAGACTTAAAGGTTTCGGGCCTAAGTTTGAGGGATCCGAAGTGCAAGGTATGCACCATGGGCTCCGAATAGTACCCACTTAGGGTCTTAGGATGCAGAAAGCAAGTAGAGGTGCATGTCAGACCCCAGTGGTTGGAAGCTTAGACCACAGTTTTGAGGTTGAGGGAACATCCCTGCGAAACCCGGAGGTTTCTCAAGCATCGAAAAGCCTAAAACCCAAACCGTGGACCTTCTGGCTCATGGATTTTTCAAAGGGCAGGTCATGTGGCAGTTTCCGCAAAGGCAGGAGCCCCAATATAAACCCCAAATACTATGATCCATGTTTCAACACTCGAAACTTATGGAAACCCTATGTTCAGGTCTCTGGGAATCATATGAGCTATAGTCTAAACTCCTAGTATCCCCCTTAATGACCCCTATAGTAGTTCCCTATATAACCCCTTTTCACCCCTTTAAGGAGTTTAGACTATGGCTCATATGACGATTTGGTACCTGGAGTTAGGGGCTGCTTTGGGTTTGGATTTTAGGAGACCACTGTAGCGTTTAGGGTCTAAACCTGTGGTCAAAGGCCAAAACTTCGAACATAAACTGCGACTGGGTTTAGGGGTTTAGGGGTTTAGGGTTTACAGTTTAGGGGTTTAGGGCTTAGGGATTTGAACGCCTGAGCTTTGCAGCGTGAAGCTTACCCTGTTGGGAGGAAATCGTTTTACCGGACGATGTACCTTATACCCTAGGAATTGCAGGACAGTGGGGATCCGAAATTGTGCAAGATTTCCCTTTCCACCTAAACCCTGCGCCCCCAAACCCCTAACCCCTAGACCCCTCAACCCTAAACCCTGAATCCCTAAACCCCTAACCCCTAAACCTCCACACCCTGAACCCTAAACCAAGATCTCTGGGTCCCGGACCCAGGTAGTAGGCTTGGCCAGGAAATCTTGCGTCTTGGGGCCTTCCTGGAAAGGGTTTTAAGGTTGAGGATGTAGGGGTTAGAGTTTACGTAAGGCTTAGTGTTGAGGATTTAGGGTTTATGGTTCAGGAAAAAGTTGAGACTTCAGTGCTTAGAATCAACGGAAAAAGTGCATGGAAAATGATATGGAAGCTTGGTTTCTCTGGGGGTTTCTAGGGAGTGTATTCAGGAGCCGAAATAATTCGAATTGCGTTCCGAGGTGTAGCACACTATAACCACACAAGAACGATAAGGGACAACTGTTGGCCCCTATATTTACGGGTTCCATGACAAAATTAAGGGTCTACTTGAAGGAACAGGGGACGTAGTGAGTAGGTTACTTCTGGGCTTCAATCAAACTAGCCCCAATTGGGTGCCTTATCAAGCCATTTATAACCTACTTTCCAAGCCCCCTGAGACTGCAAGATTCAGGGCGGCATTTGTCTATCTGGGTATCCAAAACCCTATCCCCCCCGGACCCTGAACCCTAAAGAGCTGTAAAGCATCAGGTAGAGAATCCATCGACGGGTCGCATGGCTTTGTGGTAGTCATGGAGGTGCTGGATAGGACTAGGTAGGTTTTGGGGTGCCGCATAACAATAATATGTTCTATAGCTTTGTTGGGATTATGCCCTAAACCCTAGACCCTAAACCCTGTAGGGATTGAAGTAATGAAAATTCAAACCTACCCCTCAGGCTTCAGGGTTTAGGGTTTGGGGTCCAGGTACTCTTTTAGAGAGCCAAGTACCTTTTGGGCTCCAAACCAGGGATGTCTGTTGGCTGCATAAGGGTTAAAGACAGAGAGCAATGAGAACAAGGCGTCCAAAAAGCTTCACATATTTCATTTTAGGTACGCCCAACAAGGGGCCCCTAATGTATTGTGACCCCTTCTCTGTCTGTCTGTCTGTCTCTCTCTCTCTCTCTGTATATATCTAACACTTCATCCTCATAAACCTGTGACCTGGCAGACAATCCATGGCGTGCAATAGGCAGCATGAATGGTCTACGCCCACTTCAGATTCAGACGCAAAGGCTATATAAAAGGTTTTAAGATATAGGGTTTAGGGTATTTAGGGGCGTAGGGTTTAGGTTTTAGGGTTTAGGGCTGAATTCAGGACTTTGGGTCAATCCTTGCAACCTGCGCTGTTCCAGATTGGAGACAGCATCTTGGAAGCAGTGTTCAAGGTTTAGGGCCCAGTAACCCTTAACCTTGAACACCTAAACCCCTGACCATAAACATCTACATCCTACACTTACACCGCAAACCCCCTGCGAGGGGCTTGAAATTCTTACCCTGTGGTTGCTGCAGCTGTAGTGTTGCCGAACATTCTGCAGAGTGACGTGTTACTTGGAGGGTTGGGGGGACTTAGTAACTAGGTCAATATTGGGGACATCTACCGTTACTACATGAGCTACAGTATAAACTCCTAGTATCCCCCCTACTAACCCCTATAGTAGTCCCCTAAATAATCCCCTATATAACCCTCTCTAAGGAGTTTAAACTATAGCTCTCATGGATTCTGGAGGTTTCCAGGCGGTCTGCCAACCTGCTCTGACCGTGGCGGAAATCGCTGATGGGCGCCATCAGATTTGGGTACCGTGCACTCCTGCTATCCTTGGGACCCATTGGGGTAACATTGGGGTTATATAGGGATGATGAAAAATAAAATGGAACCTACTATAATGGGGTTTAGGGCTTTGTGCATGGGGGTCTGTACCCCTTTGAACAAATGACACTTCTGTAGGCCTCGGTAGGCATTCCAGGCGTGTGGGAATGGAATGCCTCCGTTGTGTCCAACCGCATGTGGCAAGCCCATGGGACTAGTAGAAGCCAAGAGGCGTGGACATCGGCTAGGAGAGCTTCTTCCATCTGCCTAGTGCCACAGCTGCCTCCAAAGTGCTGGTCAGGCATGGTCGGTATCTCACCTCTTCAGTTGCATTGTCCCAGTACCATTGCCACATCTGGCGATATCTCATCAGGATGAGTCGGAATTCCTGGCCATCTGTGCGATGAAAACTGGCAAATCCTAATCTTAACTGACAGCCACCCACGGCCATTATAAAAATGGTACATACCGCTGACGAGGAACATTCAGATCCGTGATGCATCGCGCATCAAGGGCTTCCGGATTGCCCCTTAACCTACTTACTACGTCCTCCTGGCCCTACAAGCATCCCATCCCCTGTAATGATGCGTACTCCCGATGTGGTACCATGAAAGCAGCGGGAATATGAATCTAAATATGCTCAACATGGTAAAAGAATTTAATCACGGGAATAATGATTATTCGGGGACGAAAAGCTGATTCTTCAGGGGCGTTTTTTTGTGTTTCTGGCTGGTAATGTATATGGTTCAGGGCTTATGTTTCTTTGGCTTCAGGCTGTAAATGCTTCAGGGTTTAGGGTCTAGAGTGAGCCCCAGCCGGAAAATATCCCAAGGAAGGACCAAAGATGTGCCCTAAGCCTTGCACCGAAAGCCTAAACCCTATGTAAACCGCTGAACCCTAATTCAGGAATTAAGGTCTCAAGGCATGATGGGACAGGAAAATGTGAAGGTGACTGAGGCACGACTGTGCCAATTGGAACTAGCTATGGCTGATACCAAAACACCTGCATGACCCTAAGTGCAATATACTCCAGCAAACCCCAAGCCCCACACCCCAAACTCTAAACCTTGAACCCTACACCCAAAACTCAGACAATTGCCATGGTACAGGATCCTCATGATAACCCGCTTAGCGGCTCGGGAGGAGCAGCAAGTAGCTTGTAAATGGGGCTATATGGACAACCTAGCGGACAATCAAATGGTTACTGAGGATCATACAGGCGTTATGTAGGATTTAGATGGGTCCTAAGTCCTCTAAAGGAGGCTTGTCTCCTTACAACTCCGCAGAACAGCTACATGCCAAGTCCGTTGAGCCTTCACACAGGATGCCCGAAAGTGCGAGCACTGACGCCAGTTCCAGGCATTCTCACACCTACAGCCCTGAAAATGTCCCAAAGCCACTGCCAACGAATGACCACAAACCCAAAGCCTGGGTCATTCCCCCTTACAGTAACTGTTGCCACAATGGGCTATAGGAGGTATAAGAACCCCCTTAATAAGGCCCCTTTAAGGACAGTTACTGGGAGGGGGAATGACCCAACCCAAAGCGTGCACCTTAAACCAAAAAAAACCTTTGAGGTTCTCACCCGCTTCAATAATAGTTAAAACCCACCCTCCTCAAATATGACATATTCTCCGTCTATTATGGCATACCACAAAAGGCATATTCAATATCATCATTTCATACTGAGATACTGGGTCCTATACAAACCTACTAACCATTCCATTTTCCACTTTCTTTTCCATTTAATTCTCAGTTACGTATAAAAAGTACAGAAAAAAAGTCCTAAACCCTACTTCAACCCTCAATCCTGAAAGGGGTACAGAAAAAGCACGAAACCTGAACCCCTAAACCCTCCTTCAACCCTTTTTCCCTGAAAGGGGGACGCCTGCAGAGTCACGAATATGGTCGCTGAGGGGCTCCAGGATCGCTTTGTGCAGCTGAAGCCTTGTTCGGATAAAGGTTTCAGGGTGAAAGGTCTAAGGTCATGGAAGGGTTTTGAAGGTTTAGGGGTTATAGGGAAAAGGGTTTAGGACTAGGTACCTACATGGGGTTTGCGTCAAAATTAGGGATACCTTTTTGAATGGGGGGGTCCCTTAATAAGGACTGTGGCATTTTAGCGTCTGCGTTGGGCCCCCCCTTTTTCGGGAAACTATCAAATTCACTCCGCAAGTTTCTTGGGGTTTGGGGTTAAGGGGTTTAGGGTCTAAGGTTTAGGGTTAAAGGGTTTTCCTCATGCACCAGAAAGATAGGGGAGGGTAGTTAGCTTGCACGGCACTCGCAGCAGTCACTGCTGGAGTTCAAGTCCTGAAACTGTTACCTAAACAGCCATAGCAGCATTGGGTTGAACAGTAAGCAATTAGATGGTTTAGGGTTCATATCTGAGGCTGCTGAACTCAACAGGAAGCCGGTCACACACCCTACTGCGCACGGGATTGCAAAACATCAAGTTCCACAATCTCCTTCTAACTTGGGCCCTCCCCCCCAGATTAACAGTGTATACTAAGGGTAACCGTAAGGGAATTACATATTTGTATGAAATGTGCCAGCCAATTGTGACTGAGTCAGGGAAGTATCAAATCAATATCCATTATGAAGAACAGCATCATGTAGCCAGACCCTGTTCCAGCTATTTGGGCCCAACATTGTATCATCTTTTGAAATACAGCCTTCTACCAAGAAACTAGGACCATCAAATGAGTAATGTTTTTTTGGTTGAACCTAGTAAGATTATATTCCTTATATAAACACTATACCCCAAAAGGAGGATATAATCTTAACTCTAAATTGGGTACCATAGTATCCCCGAATAAAATACTACTCAAATGTGCACACCCCCACATGACCCAGACCGCTCGCGCGGTGTCTCTAGCTGCCCTATAGCTACACCTGAGCCTTTCGGGTTCGTTATGCAGCACGAGTGCCGTCTACCCCTTAAGCCCTAAACACTGAAACCCTAAAACCCTATTCCTACCCTAGCCCCCAGGTTAAGGGACCAATAAGGCTCAATAGGTTTCTCTTGGGCAGATAGAATATGGAACTCCTCAAATTACAATAAGATCCCCAGATACCCCCCCACATGCTATAGTTCCCCTTGAGTAGATAGAACATGGGGTATATAGGGATCTTATTATAACTTACCCAAAGCCATATTCTATCCCTAAACCCTCAACCCTAAACCCCATACCCACAGCCATATTCTACTTACTTAAGGGGAACTATACCTGCTAAGGGGTTGATTAGCACCTTGCTGTCTTTCTTCCTCTTTGAAGACTTGTTTGGCCTTTCAATCTGTGGTTTAGGGTTTAGGGTTAGCCCTCAACCCTAAACACTCAACCCTAAACACCCTAAACCCCAAAAACCCCCTAAACCCTCAACACTAAATCAATCCCCTAAACCCTAAACCTTAAACCCTAAACCCTAAGCGCCTAAATCCTAAACCGCACCCGGTGATGACCCAAAGAGCCAAAACAGTGGTCAGGCAGTGCATGAGCTATGGGGTTTAGGGATTTGGGGTTTATGGTTTGGGGTTTAGAGTTTAGGGTTTGGGGTTGTTTAGGGTCGTGGGTTTAGGGTTTAGTGTTTTGGGGTTTAGGGTTACATACAGTCAATCTTTTTCCCCTCTGAGGCTTTATGGTTTAGTAGAAAGTGGAGAATCACATGGCAAAGAAGCGGAGAATGACATGGAGACTGATATCATATGGCGGATTATATGGCTTGATATCTCCCAGATTGTTGATGGACCCTAAACCCTAAACCCTTATCAGATAATATAACAGTGACTATACTCAACTACCAAAACTGCCCACTCTATCCACTCTTCATGGTCCCTTGGTAACCCTGAGATTGACAGTAGCTCACATGACTTGGAGGACCAAAGACTCAGTAACAAAAGCCGCATGCTGACTTTGTTTTCACCTGCTTTCTGCGAAGTCATTACACAGATGAAGGGTCACAGGAGATGGGAATGTGTTGTGAGGTCCTTATTCTTGCCGGACCGTTCAGCTCGTAGGGCTCTTCTTCTTGACTTTACTGAGCCAGTTGGGGTGGGTAGTGTATTCAATGCAAAAAGAAAAGACATTAGAAGAGGGTTTTGGGACACGTGTTGCTACACTTACATACGAATGTTGACAAGCAAGCTTTCCCACGTCTTTGAGGCTTCTACAATAGACGTGGGAATTTTCCGGGTGCTCAAATGGGAATGTTTTGGGATCATGTGGGTGGTTGTCAAGATTACGGTCCCTGTTTGGATCCCTTTTATAATACTGCACCCAATATTTCGGGTACCCAAAAGGGACCACAATTTTTACAACCACCCAATGTAGATACTACAGTAAGGATCCGTTTCTGCCACCCTACTCATATGCTCAAAATGGTTGTGGCAGAGGAAGTAAACCCGACTAGGGGCTTTATAGCCCCATTTTAAATCTACTTACTAAATCCCCTGAGTCATCATGCCTTCAAGGATAAACTAGCTGAAGCCCTTTTGCCAAAGTAAAAAGACTAATTGCCTTTTTAACACCTTCAAGGGTTTGGGGCTAATGTTGTTCCCATTTTTGGGGGCCAGGCAGGGTCAAGCCCCAGAAAGAGCTATAGTCTAAACTCCTTTTACCCCCCTCAATCACCCCTGCAATGCTCCCCTATATACTCCCCTATATAACCGCCTTTTATTAAGGAGTGCAGACTATAGCTCAACAGAACATCAAAGTGCAGATCGCGCGGGTTACGTTTAGTGGTGTCTCCACATGTGCAGGGTTTCGGGTTTAAGGAGGGTTTGGGGCATCTCTATAATGGCCCATGTGAGCTAGAGTCTAAACTCCTTAAAGGCGGTTATATTGGGGATTATATAAGGGACAACTATAGGGCTTATTAGGGGGATACTTGGAGTTTAGACTATAGCTCATGTAGGTGCGGTACAGTGTACCCTGGTCATGACTTGAGTGTTTTCCAACCAGGCGACAAGCTCCCCAAACAAGACCCCCAACTCTTTGGAAACGATTTAGCCTTAACTCCAGAGAAGCGCAGTTTCCTGCGGCTCTTTCCAGTTGGAGGCCTCAACAAACAAATGGCGCCGTGTATCTTTATTGGGGTCCGGGCAGCCAGCGTATCTTGAGGGTATCTAGGGAACCTCGGTTTTGAGAAATGTTCTCTTGCTTGAACAGCTCCCTGATAATCCCTAAATCCTAAACCCCTAAACCCTAAACCCGAAAGCCTAAATCTGACAACCCTTGAAAGCCTGGTTTACGGTTTAGGGTTCAAGGTCTAGGGTTTAGAGTAAACCCAAATTTAAACCCTAAATCTTCCTTAGGGTTTGGGGCTTAGGGTCTCGGAATGCCCCAATCTCCTGTGAAAGTGAAGTCTGTCTAGACCTCACTGCTGGTTCCTGCTTTTCTGTGCAGCTCCTACGTTTCTTCGCGTCTTTCCGGCTTACATAAGACAATGTTATACATGAACCATGTCTAAACAATTATGCGCAGGGACAGTCTAGAGGTCAAGGTTCCGGGCAGCAAGCAGAGATTTCAGCTTGGAACTGCCTCGGCTGTCACCCTGGCAAACCCCACGACAGCTGGGGAAAGGTATTCGCGGACCTGCACACTCAGCCCAGAACCAAAAATCGAAAGCCCCAACCCCCCAAATCAATTAGCCCCTAAACCCTATATCCCTATTTACCCCTAAGCCCTAACCATGTATATCCCTATACACTCCTAATCCCTAAGCCCTGTATAGCCCTGTAATTATACCCCTAGAAATTCCCCAGATGAAGCCCTTTCGAAGCTCTGCCACTGTCTTCTATTCTGGCCTCACGTTTAGGGTTCACTAGCAAGCTAGTGCCAGACATTTTGCTATCTTACCCGAAGGGTCCAAGGACCCAAATATCAGGGTTTTAGGGCCCAAATACCATTAATATTATAGTATTTGGGCCTTAAAGCCCTATTATTTGGGTCCTATATACCCTCATATAGTCCCCAAATATCCCTATATATCTCCCTATAATGCCCTTTAAGGGGACCCTATTATTTGGGTCCTTGGACCCTTAGGGTTAACTACCAGAGGGACGCATATGTCCATTGTTAAGGGTCAGGGCAGCCCTCCACACCAATGACATGTAAACTATAGTCTAAACTCCTAGTATCCCGCTTAATAAGCCCTATAGTAGTCCCCTATATAATCCCCTATGTAACCCCCCTTAAGGAGTTTAGGCTATGGCTCATGTGGAGGTTGCTCCGAAGGTCCTTGTGAAGAAGGGACCCTTGGGAATACACGGTTTAGGGTTTAGGGTTTAGGGGTTAGGGTGTAGGGTGTAGGGTATCTGAACCAAACAGCGAACCTACATTCTGGCCCGTTTGGGGACAGGTTTTTTTTAACAACTAGCATATGAGCTACTGTGAATGTTAGCCTTATTAAGGGGCCCTTAAGGTTTTAGGGTTTGGGGTTTAGGGTTCAGGGTTTATGGCCATTTTGGGGAGAGGTATTTTGAATAACTGCGCGCACTAAAAGGCGAGCTGCGGGAATCTCAAGCATTGATAAACGGGTTCTATTGGGAACCCCAAACAGGGAACCCCAATAATGTACTAGGAATATAATAGAATATTTGGACGCTGGTAGGTATATTCCTAATGTATTCCGATATATTCCTGGTATATTCTTGGGGTTCCCTGTTTGGGTTCCCAATAAAGCCCATTGAATTGAAGCTATAACTAAAAGACTTCTTTGCAAAAATCATCTATCTTCGCAACATTCTATCATGAGAAAAAAGTCATTCCACGTATTATCTGCGACAAATTCTAAGGAGCGCGGTGTATGTGTGCGTGAGCAAACCAAATGATGTAAATTACCACTGCATTCCTTCTGAGGAGGAAACCCAAAACCCTAAACCCAAACTGTCCTAAGAAGCTAAACAATTAAGCAACCATGCCGCTGTTTCTTAAGGGCTAAGAATCAATCGTTCCAGTTTTTCTTAGCATTCAGGGTTTGGGGCTAAGAGTTAACAGTCAGGGCTGAGACCCGAAACAAGTTTTAGAGCAGCAAATGATAGATCCAAAGCAGGAGGTAATCGCACTAATGCCCTGAAGTCTTGGCAAGAAGTCTAATTTTGGCACAATAGGAAGCCCCAAACCCGAAGCACACTGCGATCTAAAACTTAACCCGCAACTCTTTGGCCCTAAGCCCTACACCCCTACCCAACAACCAAAGCACGTAGAATGAAGGTTCCTTTTAAGTGTTGTTTGCCGGTTCTGTGAGGTTATGTTACCTGAGCCCTGAGCCATGAATCCTAATTCCTACAGTAAACCCTAAACCGTACACCCTGAACTCTAATTCCTAAACCCTGTATTATAAACCCTAGACCCTGAGCTGCGCTTCAGGTCCGATCCGTGAGCTCTTTGTCTAGTTGGCTTTGCTTTGGCAGGGCTTAGGGCTTCAGGCTTGGGGCTTGGCTTTTAAGGGTTTAGGGTTTAAGTTGTGGGAGGTCCTTGTCCCCAGCACCATTTCTGTTGGACCATTGCTGCCACATCCTGCAACTTGGTTTGCATGGCTGCAAAAACTCTGAACCCTAAACCCTAAAGCCCTGACCCTGAACCCTAAAGCCTACACTCTAAACCCCTAGACTGTTTTCTTATTGGTAGACTAATCCAAACTACAGCTTTACATTTCTTGTTGGGCTTCGAACCACGAAAGCAAAAACCGACCCTTAAACCCCAAACCCTTTAAATCCTAAACCACAAACCCCTAAACCCAAAAACCCCTAAACTTTAAACCCTACAGTATGAACCCCAAACCGTAATGCCTATATAATCCCTATAAAATGCCCATAGAATCCCTATGTAAGCCCTATAGAATCCCTATGGAATAAATCCTAAACCCTAAACCCTAAACCCTAAACCCTAAATCCTGAACCCTAAACCCTGAACCCTAAACCCTAAATCCTGAACCCCTTAAAGGCCCTGCCAAGGCTATCCGGTGAGGCTCTTGGAGCGGGTGGACGAGCCAAAAAATGCGGACTTTCCAGGCCCGGATTTGAGCCCATGTGATGGTTTAGGGTTTAGGGTTTAGGGTTTAGGGTCTAAACTCCTAGTATCCCCCTTGATAATGGAGAATCAAATGGAAAAGAACATGGAAAATGAAATGGAAACTGCTGTATATAGGGTTATGTAGGGGAATTATAGGAGTTATAGTCTAAACTCCTAGTATTCCCCCTTAATGACCCCTATAGTAGTCCCCTATATAGCCCCCCTTAAGGAGTTTAGACTATAGTACATGTGGGGGTTAGTTTGTGGATTGAATTTAGGACTTAGAGTTTAGGGTCAGGGTTGTGGATTGAGGGCTCAGGGAATATGGTTTAGGTCTTAGCTTTTCGTGTTGAGGGTTCCGCATTGAGGGTCCGGAGGAGTTTCCATGGACCGCCACAACAAGCAAGCCCCACAAACGGGTTTCCCAAAATTAGGGGTGCCTTCTTGGGGGTCCCTCTAATAAGGACGATAGTCTATTGGGGTCTATATTGGGGTCCCCCCCTAAACCCTACACCAAACCCTAAACCCTAAACCCACAACAAGGGCCATAAAGGAGCCGCACCAGGAGTGATTCGGGCTTCAGGGTCTAAGGCTTGGATTCGGTTTAGTCTTGGAGTGGATGTTCCGGCGTGCCCGCTAAAAGCTAGAAATAGAAACGCACGGTTTAGGGTTTAGGGTTTAGGGTTTAGGATTTAGGGTTTAGGGTTTTGCATTTCTTGATTGGCTTCCAGGACATCGTGGCTCTCTGAGGGTATTTGCGCTTGCTGAGACCACCTTCAACTCCAAACCCTGACCCTCCTTTTGTCATCGAAGCGGTTGAGTCACTTCTCCCTGTGAGGCAAGGCTTCCCCTGGAACAGGTAGTACAGTCAGAACCCTAACCCTGGTTAAGGGTCAGATAATCTTGTTAGTAGGGAATGAGGAAATATGTGATATGGGGATTATGTAATTATAGAGAAACTATATCCCCGCATTCCCTGGCAACCACCAGTAAGTAGCAAAGCCTGGTTTAGTGTCAGATAATCTTGTTCGGGCCCCGACATCAGGGAAGAGGAGGTGTAGAATGGCACGAGCGAGGGAGGTCCGAGCGGAGCAGTGACATGATTTTGGCATCCCTTTAAACCCTAAACCCTAAACTCTAAACCCTAAACCCTAAACCCTAAACTCCCAGACTTAGGCTTCCGAGGCTCCATGACCATAGGGTCCTGATTTTGTGGGTTGAGATTGCTATGACCTCAGACGTAAATCTAAACACTATACATCCCTGGTTTAGGGTTTAGGGTTTAGGGGTTTCCCTACAAGCCCAACTATCATCTTGCAATTCTCCCTTGCTTTAGGGCGCTGGAGCAAATGGGTTCTGGGCTAAGGGCCTCGGGATTAAGGTAAGTGCCTTGGGGGAGTTCAGACCTAATTAGTAAGTAGGGTTTAGGGTTTAAGGCTTAGGGTGTACGGAACCTTACTGTAAAGCTCTAAACCCTACTACTTTCTTAACTGCTATTTGTTCGCATCTCGGGCCTGGTCGTACATCAACTTCCCATCAATGCCCAGTCACCTATATCGAATTTTCCAGAAATGCGGGGACTCCTTACACACTTCAATGCAGCATGGTCCTGAGCACTGCAAGAGACCCTTCTGGAAAGCCGGATTTTGCACATTCTTACAGGCTTTAGGTTTAAGGCTAAATTTGATACGGGGACTGCTCCAAATACATGTACCTTATAGGAAGGACCACGGGGATATGTGGGAATTGTAAAGAGGTTCCAGGGTTCCTAACTAAGGACTGCATTTTGATTGAGGGTTTAAAGGTTTAGAGTTTAACATTTCGAACTGTATGCTTACAAGCCAGAACACGCAGACACCCCTTTAGTAGGTAACTGGGCTTGCAGCAGCAGCTTTGATATCTGAGCGCTGGCGTTTCCAACGGCTCAAACATTCAGAGTAGTCAGTCCGCGGAAGTATTCCTGACAGCATATCCAAACCTAGAGAAACCAATGTGCACACAAAGACGGCGTTGTACCTACTAGTTTGGTCTGTTTACCTTTTTGCAAGGTCTAGGTTGCTGTAGCCTCAATCCAAAATCATGGAGACTGCCACGAAAAAGAAAATGGACCATGAAATGCACACTGGGAGGTTTATACAAGCCCCTAAACGCAATTCCCTAAACTCCGAATCCCTAAACCAGGAAACAATTCGTTTCCCCAAGATTGGCCCATGACTTATGACCTTGAGACTGACCCGGCTAGCAGGTTCTCGAAACAACGGTTTAGGGTCTGGGTTAGGAGGACCCCCCCCACCCTGTAATAGTGGTTTAAAAAGAATATAAGAGGACCCTAATAAGGGTGGGGGTTCTTCCTAGGGTCTAGGGTTTTTGCTTTCGGGTAACAGTCAAGGCGTTAAGGTTGATGATTTAGATTCCAGTGTTTGAATCTTAAGGCCTAGGGTTTAGGGTTTAGGGTTTAGGGTGGATAGCAAAAAAGTTGCCTGACCCTAAGTACCCTAAAACTTGGAACTTTGGACAGTCTTGTATACGAAGATCATGCAAACACACGGGCTGAACCCCGAGAATTACTACTAGCAGAAATTCCAAGTCAAGTTCTTGGGAATCTTTATTAAATACGATTCCCAGTATAGAGTAATTTCCCTACACAGGGGGATCTCAACTTCGACCCCAACATATATGATGATCCTTATGACAACAGCCTCGCAAAAGGGTACCTTTGATTTTGAGAAACCCCATGTGAGCCATTGTCTAAACTCCTAGCATCCCACTTAATAAGCCTTATAGTAGTCGCCTATATAATCCCCTACATAACGCCCCCTTTAAGGAGTTAAGACTATAGCTCATATGGGCTACTATAAGGAATAGTTGAATAGCTGATATCAGCCGGCGCGGGGATGCGAAAACATCATTGTGAAGCGTGTTCATGTCTAGCAAGACTGAGCCAGCAAGTGAAGCTCTTGTTAGGGTTTAGGGCTTAGGATTTGTTACTCCCCCGCTCTTGTGAAGTCTTATTCCTCCCCCCATTCTAGCACTGCTTCTATGTAATTACTCCTGGCTCGTTCTAGCCCTTTCCTGAAAACCCTGTCCTGAGTAAGTATCTACGCACTAGTGTTGTGCATAATGAGAGTTCTAAGAGACTACGAGGTATTATAGTATTACCTGCCTACAACTTGGGCTTTTACCTACCTAACTCCTTCCGCGGATCTGAAACTGGATCTCCCATGAGACCAAGGGACACCCAGGATCCTCTAGTGTAAGGCCTAACTAGTTCAGGGTTTCGGGTTTGGGAGGGGTTGACAGTAAATCCTAAACCCTAAGCCGGAAGCAGTACACAACCCTAAGGGTCCAAGCACCTAATCATCATATACTTACTGAAAACCTGCATTATAATTACCCTTCCCCAGCACCCAAATACCTAACTATTGCTTGCTTGGACCCTCCGGGCAAAACCCTGAACCCAAAACCCCAAACCCTAAGCCCCAATCCCTAAACCCCTTAAGCTCTACACCGCTAACCCTAAATCCCTAACCCTGAACCCTAAACCCTAAACCCTAAACCCTAAACCGGAAGAGGTCATGGATTTCAGCCTGACGGAGTCGGATTAAGGCGCCGCCGGGTTTAGGGTTCAGGGTTTATTTGGGGTTTTATAGGGATAATGGAAAAGAAAATGGAAACCCTAGGTCCCTTTAAAGGGACATATAGGGGTTATATAGGGATAACGGAAAAGAAAATGGAAGCTACTATTTAGGGTTTAGGGTTTAGGGTCTATAGTCCCCCCTTAAGTAGATAGAATATGGCTTTGGGTATATTAGAATAAGATCCCCATATACCGCATATTCTATCTACTTAAGGGGGACTCTAGGGTTCAGGGTTTAAGGTTCTGGGCTTAGGGTTTAGGGGAATGAAGCCCTACAAATGTTGCCGGTACATCGGAGTTTCCCAAAATTAGTGTCCCTTTTCGGGAGGGGTCCCCTGAAGTAGGATTGTAATACATTGGGGGGTGCATTGTTGTGGGAAACTACCACAATAACCTTAACTTATTATGAGTAGTGGATAATGTTGTGAATATAGAATAAATCCGCCAGCGCCCCGCTGGAAGCACCAATAAAATTGTGCATGTCAGGGAGCTCAAAAGGTGGGATGAAGGTAGGTTGGTTCAAGGATGTCTGAGGTCAGCAGCTGCTAGGTAGAGTCTGTATTTACAGTTGCAGTACGATAGTACCGAAGTCATAAAACGCGAGTTTAGGGGTTTAGGGTTTAGAGGTTTAGAGGTAGAGGCAGGGTCAATTTACGTTATCCTGTAGCCACTGGTAAGTTGCGGACCACGGGCTGCATGATAGGAAACCTTAAGCGGTGATGAGCTTCTTCGTAAGCATGAAAATCTTCATCTCTCAATCCGAATCGCTCAAAACAAGAGGCCCCATGAAGTGAGATCCGAGTCGTGAGGCGGGTGGCAGCCAAATAGCAACCGCAAGCACGCAAATTGCGGACTTCAGAATTGAAGATTCAAGGGTCTACAAATTAGGGGGCAAAAAGCAAATAGAGGCACTATTCTTGATAATAGTACTGATAGTTGTGTTGGTGGTGGGGGTGGGGGTGGGGACTAGTATTTAGTACAGCTACTTGCTCTTGCGGTTATGGTGGTTGCCGTGGGAGTTGTTACCACGGTGCTGGCGTGATGGCATCGTACATATGGTACTTCCGGCAAACAATTTGGGCAGTAACAGTTGCACTATCGCTCAGGTTATGCGGCTGCTTGGCTTCCGTAGAGGCCTGCACATGTTGGCCCAAGCCAGGACAAGGCAGCGCGTGATTTAATATCTCGCGGACATGTAGCCCCAGGGTCCAGGGTGATGACAATTACTGAAGCTCTGAACCTCAAAGCTCGTAAGCACGAGACTCAAACCTCAACTGAGTAGTGCTTTTTTTGGTGGTTAAACCCAGTAAGATTATATTCCTTATATAAAATACTATACCCCAAAAGAAGCATATAATCTTACTCTATACTGGGTACCATAGTATCTTCAAATAGAATACTACTCG